>CM040245.1:111262779-111285125 GCA_022545495.1 Chrysanthemum lavandulifolium | reverse complement strand
TGGAGAAGCTCATTCATAGGTTTGTCTTCCGCCATTTCGACGGAGGTGGTGGTGGTAGGCGTTCCTCGATCCGGTGAAGGAGAGAACGTCCTCGTCGTCTCACGAGGAATGTTTCCAAGTTCGAGAAAGTGGACTTGTGGGCCCGGAAGAACGAGTACGCATGCACTATGTATAAAAATCAATTTTCAAAAAATCAATTTTCAAAACAAATGAGGCAAAACACAAGTGAACTTAACCAATAATCACAAATGAAATGGCTTCTTTGAAAAAGGTACACCAAATCACAAGTGACACAAAGGCAAGTTTTAAATCTGATGTTCGGGAACTTATTAATGGTCGCACCCCCAGTTAGGTAGTGCCCTGCCTTGGTTTGCGGTGGTTGATTTTTATGTATAATTAAGTACCACTGAAAAGACGTAGGTTAGATTTGTGCTGATTGGTTTAAAAACTTTTGGACAATATTTTTGTTATCGTCCCGTTTAACCAAATCGTATCTCTTCAAGAATCACCTTAAAAGAGAATACAAAATAGAAAACGTTCCGATTTTTGTTGTTTTATATTTTTTTGGTGTTTTAACACTTTAGGAAAAGTGCTAATGAACTTTTTGATTTTCTTATAACTTTACAAAAACTTTTTACAAATGGTGGGTATGTGCAACAATGGATCTGAAAATGGCTAAACACACGCTAAAGCCTCCCGTGACGACGCTAAAATTTTGATCATGCAAAACCGTCAAGTCTAACGGACTTAAAACAAATTTTAAACACAAATGCAATGAAGTTCGAGAAATACAAGTGGATTCTCGGTCGTTAAGTCCCAGGAGACTCAATGGTGTGTTAAAACAAACTCGGATGATAGAATGATCACTAAGGATAGTGATCTCGCAAAGGTTTTGATTAGAAATTACACTCTTGATTGATTGGAATAGAATTAGACACGAATTGGAAAGCACAACAATCGGATGAGAAAACGTGGCGTAAGTTTTAAAAACTACGTATCACGCACAAAATAAAAGTGAAAACTAAGAAATAAGAAACCTAAAAATATAAAATGACATTTTAGAATCCTAAAAATAAAAGAAAATTATTAGAAAAGAAAATTATTTTAACACTATTTAATTAATTATTATTAATTAAAACTATTTTAACTATTTAATAAATACTCTAAAATAAAAGAAAATAGGAAATAAGGCTAGAAAAATAAACTTATGATTCAGAAAATCTAAAATACTATAAAACTAATTTTAAAATTAAAATATATTTTTCACACTTTTATATAATTATTACTAATTAATAACTATTTAAAATACACTTAATTACTAGAAAATATAAACTAAACTTGGAAAAATAAAATTTAAACTTTAAAAATCTAAAATATGATAAAACTAATTTTAAAACAGAAAATATATTTTTATGCTTTTAATTATTTATTACTAATTATTTATTATTTATTAACTATTTATAATTATAATAAATACTAAACAGAAAAGGAAAAATATGAAACTTTTTCTAAAAATCCTATATGATGACAGAAACCTAAGAAAAATATAAAAACAAGATTTGCTTATTAAAAAGTTGAAAGGAAAAATCAAAAAGCTAGAAAATCTTAAATAAACACTATCACTGATTTTTAATTGGACTTTTTCTGGATTTTCTTTTTGAAAACTACTTTAATACTGATTTTATGTAACTTTAATGAAGACAAAAAATTTACAAGTCACCAATAAGCAGTTTTGATGGCTTAAAAGCCCAACAGTGGCTTTAAGAGCTTATTTGGTGGAAATAAGCTCAAACAAGCTTACAACTTGAAACAAAAGCTCAAAATGGATTCAATCAAGCTAAATGAACAGAAATGAGGCTAAGATATCCAAAGAAGCACACTAAAAAGCTATGAACAGACAAATAAGCACTTTTGATAATGTCAGAAATGGGACAAGCTTGAGGCTTGTTGCAGCCCTAGTAAACAAGCTCCAAAATGAAATCTTAAGCTTGACAATCCAAGAGGACCAGGTTGGCTTTCCAAAGAACCATAGAACACAAGATTTGAGCAACTAATAAGCTCTATGTGAGCTTATCAAATTGGTCCTAACAACTGTGCACAGGGCACTTTTTCAAACAGGTGTCCACAAAAAGCAGTAGAATAAGCACTTAAAAAGCTGAGAAATAGAGAACTAGCATTTTTGTAATTTTCTTAAGCAACTAAACTCTAATACCCCCAGAGCTTATAAGTTGAATCTTATTAATAAACCCACAGTGAAATTCCAAAGTTTATTCAAAAATGACCTTATGAGATTTTGACTTTTTGAGAACAACTAAAAAGTTGACCAAAGTGAACTTTGATTTGATCTTAAGCACTTAATATGTTGTATTAGGTGAGATAAGACTAACTTGAGCGGATTAACAACTTCCTAACACGTAATCATGATCATGATTCCTAAAAACCAAACAGTAAGCACATAAGGTATAATTAACTGATTTTTTTGACTTTTTTGCTTATGAGAACTTGTTTCTTGACTGAGATGAGTTGTTTAAACAAGGTTAGACATATTTCTAACAAGTCCAATGACTAGAGTATCTTTGAACACAATAAACCAAACACCCCTTTTTGACTGTCTTAGAACTTTTTTCAAAACAACTCACAGATTTAAACCATGAAAGTGATGTCAGACTTTGTATAATCCTATATTAGAACTAATGAACACTAAATCAACAACCATAACAACCATAAACTAAGAATTGATGATTATGCAGTTTTAACTGTTAAAACCAAATTTTTGTAAACTACAAATTGAAAAGAACAAGCTACTGATTTTAGGGCTTAAACACACTTGATTATAACTAGATATCACAAAGAAACAGAAACTTGAACTAATTAACAACTATAACAGTGAAATGCCAAATTGGTTAAAAATGCTTACAAAAGCTTCCAAGCTTAAAACTGAGATCAAGGACCAATGAACACCCCTATAAACACCAATAAGCTACTAACCCAAGGCCATCCATGATTTACCTCGCTCATTGTGTACACCTTCTCCATGTGATTTTTATTTTTAAGTATTTAATTTGGATTTTGGTGATTTTCATTTTTGACTCTAAACTGTTTTTAAGTGTATCTAAAAGCTTGATTAAGCTTTCTAGGAGCTTAAGTGAGCTAACTCAGTCCATATAAACAACAAACAACATCATTAACATAAATTGATTTTGAATGAAAAATGCATAAACCGAAATTGATCTCGAAAACTTGAAATTTATTATTGAAAAGGATTCAAATACACTTAATAAGCTTAAACAAAACACTTGGAATTGAAAAACATACAATATAAGACTTGGAATAAAAAAACGACTTAAGAAAACTTAAAATTATATTAGATAGATGATACAATGCCTCTCTCTCTCTCTCTTTATAGACTTTAAGCACTTCTCCATGTTCTCTGAGACTTTCCCACCACTTCTGAGCCCTTGGATCACTGAAACTCATCAAAACCATACAAGTGTCTTTTTGGCGCCAAACAATTCTTGAGCAGGTTTAAGAATTAATGAGGTTTGGTTTGAGCAATTAAAGGATTTGGAGTTTAGAGGAGGAGGAGGGGACATAGTATGGGAGGGGTTGAAAATGGTGAAGAAACCAAGACTGGTTTTGAGTATCTCGCTATGGTAGAGATAGTGCTACGGTGTCGGTATTTTGGGCGCTTTTCCTTGGTTTGACTTTGTTTGACCGTAGCCTAATAATACAGGGAGGTCAAATTAGGTGGTGGGGGTCACAATGGGTGTGGACCGGCTCAAGGGTCACCAAATGGGGTCAAGGGCTAGCAATTTGGGCTTGTGATTGGGCTTTGAATATTATAAGGATCCGTTTGGTTTTAGCTTAGTATCTGAGGACTAAAATGTAATTCCACCAAACTTCAAGGATGAAAGTGATATTTTCCAATGCTCTCACAAGGACCAAACTTGACAACTTTGATAGAACAAGGATCCTTTTGCATAAAATCCATTTTTAAAGGTCAAGGACTAAATTTGCAATTTTCCAAAGTTTAGGGACCTTTCTTGCCAATTGACCAAAGAATCATTCAAGGATCATTTTAAACAACTTAGAATACTTGTGGACCTTGAATGATAAATTTCACATTTTTGAATTCGAGGACTAGATTTGACAACTTTTAAAACTTGGGGACTAAAGCGCCAATTTTGCAAACTTGAATCATTTTCATCGATTTTGATATTTTTGTATTTGAAACACATAAAACACTGATTTGTGATATTTTGATCATTTTGATGTGTTTACGAGTGTTTTCGAGATGATTTTGCGCTTTAGATTACACAAAATGATGAGTATTTGACACTCATCACTTGGCCTTATGAAACCTTTGCATTAATATCTTGAAGAGCATACCCGAAGGGCTTAAAACTTCGATTGGCGGATTCTAACGGTAACCATATCATAGATGAATGGTTTTACAAAAAGAAAATTTTGGAGGTTTGCCAAGTATGTCGAATGTAGCTCAGAAGTGAGTATGAAGGAGACCTTCAAATTGAATGGAGGTATATCATCAAGCCCTCGGTCGAAAGTGATCGTACACTTTGAATGTAATGCTTTTGACTTAAAGAAATACTTCCTTGTGATAAATCGAACAAGGATTAATCTTTAAGTAATATAAACCTAGAAGGTCGATATTTTGTATGTATCTGAAGCTTATGGACTTAATTTAAGCAAAGTAGTAGTCCTTGGACAATTTACTATTCTGTGGTATATGGCTTCGCCAAAAACAATATTGAATGGGCTTGACAGTATGATGCAGTACTAGGGTTAAGGCCCTAGTTTAAATGGAATCAAGTAGGGAAATATCTTATATCATTGAATTGGTAGAGAGGATTACATCATTTTGAAATGAACACTAAGACAACTACCAATAATACTTGATTTCCCATGAGAAGCTTTCAGTACATTGATTTTAAACAAAATAAAGTAAGTTTTACATCTATGAGGTTATGTAATTATATTGGCAGAGTTGAGGCACTGTAATTATGTCTACATAGACACACATAAATCATGTGAGCAGAGGCTATGCTCGTAATCGTCTCACGAGACCTATGTATTATGTGAACAGAGTCAAAGCTCCGTAATCGTGTCGAAGGAGACACCTATGAATCAGAGGCTATGCTCTGTAGTTGTGTCGACAGAGGCTCTATCGGGCTTATCTAATTATCCTAAATGCTTAACTGAAAAATGATGTTAACCTACGTTGAAGGACTAGGTGCCTGTGATAAGATTGTTAGGATTAGATGATTATAGTTTGATGAACACATATATCCCATGCCTTATATGAACCGATTGATATGTTGGATTGACCTTTATTAGTCGATTGTTTTTGGGTGATGTCGACCACCATATATCTGTCGTGTCCACTAACATATCACGTATATCATGGTTCATAAGAATGTCCCGATCCGGATCCCACATATGAAGATGATTGGATGCCGAAGGAAAGGGTAACTATATCTTGGATTGACAAATGAAGAAAGCGGAGCTTAATTTGACTTCTATGGAGAGTTGGCATAAATGCAACGTAAGAGGTCTCATGCATCGCCAGATGGTTTTCTTCATTATCAAATGAAGAAACGAAGCTTAATTTGACCCGAGTTGGCATGAAAAATGCAACGAAGAAGTCTCACCGCTTCAAGATATGGTTTTCTTCAAACCTCCAGCAACAACAACAAAAGCGACTCAACCACCTAACGTATCTTTGTGCGGGATAATAGTGATGATACCATTTTTAAACAATTTGATTAAACTGTTTTGAAAATGGAAAATATTGTTTTGAAAATTAATTGGACTTAATTTTGAAAATCACCGGACTTCATTGTATCAAAACTTGAGTCACTCAATCATCGACTACGGTCATCGATTGAGGGGGAGAGTGATTTAAAATGAAATATTTTCAATCGATATTTCTTCATAAAAGTTCCGGTTTGTACAATAATAAGTGGTGATCTAAAGATTTAATGTTATGTCATGGTATGATTTTCTTTAAAACTCTAAGATCTTTCAAAATTAAACTTTTTCTGTTCTTGTTTGATTGTGAAATTGTTTTATATTACTTAAAAGATCTCTTAAAACAATCATACCTGACACTAACGATCTTTAATGTCTTAAAATGGCCCTTATCAGTCATTTTTCAAAATCAAATCTTGCCACGTCTTTCCCCAAAATTTTCTAAATGATTTAATCAATTCGGATCACAAATCTCAATTGGTTTGAAATTTTTGATCGGGAAGAGATCGTGATTTAAATCTTAAATATGTTTTAATGGAATTGGTTTAGTCCTTCAAAGGCACTCCGCCTCCATGTGCCAACGATTTCAATATACATAATGCACATGTTGAGGGGAGCATTTATCTAAAAACCGGATGAGTATTTAAACCGAGCACATATTCTCTCATGTTTTCTAAACCTTATTAAATCACTTGGGATCCAAAATCTCAAAGGGTTTGATATTTTGATCGGGGAGAATTTGTGATTTAATTATGAAATCTGATAAAAGGTGATCATTTGATTCAATTGTGCTAGCTGCTCTCCCATATGTGCTAAACACTTTCGAATCTCGAAGCATATATTGAGGGGGAGAATTTCAAAAGAAAATAAACTATCAAGGTACAAAGATTTATATGTTTCAACATAAAGTATCTTGATTGATTTTCTAATGGTTTCATAATGGCGTTTGTGATTCGTGGATGTACTTCAAAAAACTCTTTCCTCTATGTGATAAAATGATTTCAAATATCCTATGCACATATTGAGGGGGAGAATTTACCAAAGAAAATCAAATGGCTTTTTCCATGGAAATTGTGATAAAGAATTTATTTCAAAAGAAATCTTGCCTCCATGTGCTAAACAATTTACAAAATCATATGCACATGTTGAGGGGGAGCATTTCAAAATGATCAAAACAATTAAGGTAAAAAATGCTTTGATATTATATCACAAGTACCTTGATTGATTTTCAAAATGATTTTTCAATTGGTTTCATGGAAGAATGAACAATACCAAAAGACCGACCAATTTACTTTATGCATAGTGTTATAAGGATGGTTAGGTTAGGTATTCGTTCCCACGATCCCGCCAGATCCAGAGGGATCTACCCAGGGACAATCCACTAGATAGTGTAGAGTCCTTAGGTATGATGAAAAAAGGAGAAAAATGAGAATATGGAAAGAGTGCCGGGCGAGACAGAGCTAGTCTTGGAACAAACCCAACAAGGTTCTAGTAATGAAGTCTCGGTTAAGCAATCAAGGGGTTGAAGAATGAAAAGAAATGAATGAGAAAAGGGTGAAAAGAAATAGCCCTCAATAATTCAACCTTAGGGCGAAACCGGGTTCAATACATATACTCTTGGTTGTTACTAAGGTAACACTGGTATTGAAGACAACACGTCATGGACCCGATGGCCTACACTAAACTTCCCAAGCCACTCAAGTTCCTCTTAAAAGGGCTTGTTTCATTCTCACGGGAACACGATAATCTATCGACTTTCTCTTAGAGATTGTTGATATTGAAGAAGGAGACCCTCTCCTAGTCTCCTGCATAGGAACCAAATATGCACTATTGAGTCTAGAGCCAAGAGATCATCCATAATATCTTATTAGGACACAAAATTAATGAAGACTTCTTTGCTTCACACAATGTGGAAAGTAAGTATATATTAAGAGTCCTACGCATTATCCTTGTGGTATTGCCGAACATCCGAAAGTGATATGTTAAATATTCACAATGAAGATGGAAATCCTTCAGAGCCAACATCATACAAGCTCTTGGTGGGTGACATGTGAGATCTTTTCTAAAGATCAAGCTTGTGACAACCTGGATAGAAAGCGATGGGGCGATTCACTCGTGAATCAACCTTGGTCCGAGAAATGAATTGACGAATACTTTTGGAAAACCGTTTGATGTGCAAATCTTATTTTCTCTAGCACATCGAATGTGTATTCATTTTCAAATTTTAAAAGTATCTCGATTGAAAAAAATCTTTTGGAAAACCGTTTGATGTGCGAATCTCTTCTTTTCTTTAGCACGTCGAATGTGTACTCTTTTCAAATACATAAGGTATTTTTGATTGAAAATTGATCTTTCTTATAAAACCTTCGTCATTGCAAAACTCTTTCTTCAAGCAATACACGATTGTTTTCAAATCAATTTTTATCAATCGGTGAATCTCAATTATTTGTTCACTCACTCCGTGTTGTCTTCTTTGAGACGTTCGGTTTGAGAACAGCTAGAACATTCTGAAACCTCATCAAGGAGATTCTTCAAATCATACACGATCACAGCGAGACTTGTCTTGTTCATCGAGGGAACCGTGGGCCGTGTACCTTAATTCAACGAAGTGATCAAAGACACTTTCGTGTGTTTTATTGATAACTGTTGTTTGTAGGTACATTTGGATGGTTGCGGTGATCGAATTGAGAAGTCAATCCAAAGCCGCATGCTCACAGATCCACACTTAATTGAAGAAATCATAACTTGTGCATATCTACATAACTCGCTCGATATTTTATACTATGCTTACGCTCTGATTTGCAAATATCATGAACTAGTAAAGCTTCCGCTACTACGATGGAAAGATGTGATCCCTAAAGTGTGAGCATGTCGGTCCGAAAGTCACAACTTCACATGATGGCAACACAACAAAGGGTGATCCAGAGATTTACTGTGGTTGATGATCTCAATGAAAGCTCGAAGATCATCAAAGATGTGGATCAGTTAAAGGCCTCCACTTAAAGTACAAAGCAGTCGGACTTTGATGAATCACTACTAAAGCACAAAGATTGCGGAACTTGAAGAATTGAAGTCTACGAGCTCAGAACTAAAGATAAAGATAGAATGCTAGGATGCAAAATGTATTTCATGGGGTGACCTCCCTTAGGGGGAGATTGTTAGGAATTGGAAATTCCATGTGAAAGTGTCGGTCACCCCAATAATGTTCTAGCATATGTTAGCTCGTAAGACGTGTCGTTATTTACGTTATTTAGTAGTCTATTAGTTAGTTTGTAGCATAGATTAGTTTAGTGCAACACCGTGGAGGAAGGACGGGTCTTTACCCACTGTATGCCTGATCCACAGCCCGTCAGGAGGGCGTATTGTTTGTAACTATAAATACCCCTTCATTCCTTGGAAGGGGTGGTGCTTCTTTCAATCTAACCTTTCATTTTTACAAAGCAAGTCTCTAACAAGAAACACCCTCTCATCTCTTTCTCTCTCAAATGGCTAACATGTATTTCCATCATCCAAGACCACCCGAATCATCAACACAATAATATTTACGATCCTACACTCATCACTAACCCCAATGTTCGATAAACTATGCCATCATTACTTTTCGTACGAAATGTATACCCATTGATGTTTTATGCCTCGTATTTCACTATGATGGCACGTGGTCCAAATGATATCCACCTCACAATTTTATTACAGGTATATATTACCTTTTAATTTCAGGTCCAAATGATGTCCACCTCACAGGTCCAAATGATACCCATCGTTGGATATCGCTAACTCTCTATCAACCTGAATTTCATTACAAGTATATATTACTTTTTAATTGCAGGAACAACAAACAAACAATTATAGAATAGGAGTGTTTAGGATAATGAAATGGTGTGTTGGTGGACCTCTATCTAATGTCATATACAGGAGGGACAATTATGATGCTAGGTTCTATGATTAACAAAGTTGTTGGGCATATATTATTTATTATAGACTACTACTATTGGTTTTGGATCTTGTAGCAAGGAGTTTTCTAGGTGAATTGTACACCTAATGGTTTATACTGACTTATCACAAACACGAGTTAAGGACTTATCAATAAAACAGACTTCACATTTTATCTCAACTCACTTCTATTTAGCAACAAACAAACAATTATAAACAACATACTAGTAATTACCTCTTGGCACCACTTAGCAAAATATTTCTGTGCTCATTCTCCAAAGAATGCTATTCGTTTACACGGGTTTATTGTTTTCAAAACTTGCTTGTGTCGCCTGAAACAAAACAACGTCTTTGATTATTATATTTGATAGAACATTTTAAGAAATGAAATAGACATGTGTTAGTAATACTTACTCGATATACGATACAATTTCATCTGTATTATGTATTAAATACAAATGTGCTTTCTGAAAGGCTTCTTCGGAAACCTCACTTGATTTGCCAGCCGACAATGGCTTTCCATCCTCATTTTCATTGGTTACATGTTTATCAGGTGGGATACCAATAGTTTTTATGGTTTTATGATATTCGCTAAAATACTCTATTGTTTCTTCCGTGATAGTCTCCTCAACAATGCATCCCTTTGGTCTATTTCTATTTTGCACATGTCCTTTAATAACCTTCATACATCTTTCGAAGGGATACATCCACCGAAAGCATATGGGACCACATAATTTTACCTTCCTAGTTAGGTGCACAATCAATTGTATCATAATATCAAAAAATGACGGAGGAAATAACTTCTCGGTAGCCAGTGTCACAACAAGTTCTTGTTGCATTTTATCTAGTTCTTGCAAGATGATTTCTTTCCTACATATAGATTTAAAGAAAAAGCAAAACCCGATAATAGCATATCGTGTGGGTGGGTGCATGATTGAGCGATATGCAATGGGCAAAAACTCTTGCATTAGCATGTGATGATCATGCGATTTAAGGCCAATGAGCTTCCTATCATTTACGTTGACCAAAATAGAGATATTTGAACAATAGCCTTGTGGTACCACGATGATGCATAACGTTTCACAAAATATGTATTTTATAGGATTCGTTAATGTAACTGCTTGGAGGTAGTGTTGTTTTGTCTGCTTCTTGCCTAGCAAACAACTCTTGTTTTATCCCCAACTCTTCTAGATCCAATCGAGCATCCATTTCATCTTTTGTCTTTCCGGGAGCATTCAACAAAGTTCGACTAGACTCTCACCAACATTCTTTTATACATGCATGAAGGCAATACAATGTGGAACAGAATTATGCCTCAAATACCTTATCTTTCGATACCAAATGTTGAATTTCTTCCAATATGCTTCATTTACTTGGATTGAACTACCCTCGTCTTCTGTTGTTTTTCCTTTTTTGCTTTTTAATCTTCCCACCTCTGCCTCTCGTATCTTCTTGGTTTTTCGAAGTCTTATTGTTTGTTCGTTTTCCTTTTCCCCACTTATTTTCAATATGTCGTACCTCGTTGTATATTTGTTCCTCGGTCAATGGATTTGGAGAACGTTGAAATTCTTCTTTTCCATTAAACGCCTTCTTTTTCCTTCTGAACGGATGGTTGTATGGTAGATATCGTCTGTGTCTAGCATAACTTTGCTTTGATGAAGCGGAAACAATGGTAAGTAATAAAACATCCACATGTGATTTTTGAATTTTACATACATGACTAATGTACCTTTTTTATATATACATATAGGAACCTGTTAAAACTATCGGACCTAAGAAATCACCTAAGTTACCACAACAGGGGTTTCCAGATTCCCAATCGCAAGGAAATGTGTCTCCAACACTAGAACTGTTAGGAATTGGAAATTCCATGTTAAAATGTCGGTCACCCCAATTATGGTCTAGCATATGTTAGCTCGTAGACGTGTCATTGTTTACGTTATTTAGTAGTTAATTAGTTAGTCAGTAGCGTAGAATAGTTTAGAGTAACACCGTGGAGGAAGGATAGGTCTTTACCCACTGTATGCCTGATCCACAGCCCGACAAGAGGGCGTTTCATTTTGTAACTATAAATACCCCTTCCATCCTTGGAAGGGGTGGTGCTTCTTCTTAATCTAACCTTTACATTTTGTGCTACAACTCTCTACCAAGAACACCCTCTCTTATTTTTCTCTCTCTAAATGGCTAACATGTACTTCCATCATCCAAGACCACCCGAATCATCAAACAACACAATATTTACGATCCTACAAATGGTATCAAAGCCATGGTTATTTTGTTTTGATGATTTATGGTGGTTTTAGTATCTTGTTTCAATCTGTTTTGGTACTTTTTGATGGTCAGAAAATACTTTTTTCTATTACTGTGGTGAAAACTGTTTTTAACAAAGTATTTGTATCCTCTTATTTGGTCATATCAGTCTTGTGCTATCAATGTTTACGATATCCGGTTTTGGCATCTTTGTCCGAATTTGTATTATCATCCTTTTATTGACTTTCTTGTACCAAACCGTGCATATTTTTGTGGTCAATTGGTCAGATTCATGAGGTCTAAAATGGTCATATGGTATATCATCTTGGTCAACTACAGGTCAAACATGAGTCCTTATAATGCATTTTTTTGGGTTTGCTATGAAGATGGTCGGAAAAATCAGGAGCAAAAAGTAAAAATCCTAGCAACTTGTCCTTATAATTTGTCCAAGCAACTTGTCCTCTTAATTTGTCCGGATACATTGAATATAAAAGCGACTTGGACTTGTGTTTAATCTGTGAAGCGAGTTGATTTTTGAGTCAACTCAGGTCAAAGCGACTTGTGTGTTAAAAAAATGAAGCGACTTGTCCTAATATCAGGTGGCTGTTTGACTTTTGAGTCAAACTGAAATAAGTTAGCGACTTGTTTATAAGTTAGCGGCTTGTTTATAAGTTAGCGACTTGTTGATTCTACCTATGTTGACAAGTAGCGACTTGTGTTTGAAAAGAAAAAGAGGTAGCGACTTGACAAAACCTTTTAGCGACTTGTTGACTCAAACAATACCAAGACCACAAATACCTCTAACTCTCAATGACCTCAAGACTAAACCATCATCGGTCCATGTTTTTACTCAAATGAAAAAGCACAAACAGATTATAGACTTTAACTCGACATAATCCAAATCCAATCACAACTAATCCTAATCTATACCTAACCAACACTCATTTAAACATCAAACTAGACATTATAAAAATTATATTGATCCCAGTTTTTTATTTTTCGTGTGCTACAAGCCTATCCGAACCCCAAAGTACACATACACGATATAAAAAAATCATCATTGATCAATTATGTTTACTATCCGAATATAAAGAAATGAGTATAACAACTATGTTAAATCATTTTCTTGATTAGTTTTAGACTCAAAACAAGAAGGACCAAAAGAACCTACCCGTGCTAAATCGTTCGTGCCATCTCTATGTGTCAAATCGTTCCTCGAAGCCATCCACATGGCTGGTGTCCTCATAGCCATCCACCGGCAAGGAGTTTTGTTTCGAAGTGGTCGTGACCCTCAGCCATTTTATTTGTTATACGGATACTTGATTAAGATGGCTTAGGATTGATGGTGATTTAAGATGTGATATGAGTTTAAGTATGTTTTGTTATCTTTGCGTTTTTGAGGTCTAGGGTTTGTTGAGTTGGTATGATAAAACCAGATGGGGGCGGATGATGTTGAGGATTAGGTTTTGTAATATGAGAATTATTAGGGTTATGAGAGATTAGTTTATTTTTATACCCGAGTAATTTAGGGCATCGTGTATATTGGATCTGTTGTGGACTAAAATGGGCCATGGATTTAATTGGGCCAGGAAAATGATTAGGTGTTGCCGTATTGGGCGAACGCACGCTACTGGTGTGCACCTGTCCTTGTCGTATGGGTAATATCAATATGGAATTTGTACGGTATTTGTACATTAAGTTTGGTGTGTGAAAACTAGTAATGATATATAAAATGAGTTAGCTCTAACATGTGTTAAGCGAGTGTTATTGAGTACATGGGCCATGATAAGATTTATATGGACATGTGATATCATTGATATGTGGTAATTTTATAAACGTGTGATTGTCATGGACCCATGAAATTTTAATGGCTCGGGCATATGAGTTGTGATTGAACCAAAATTATTCTCCAATTGTGCTTTGGTGCAATATTGATGAAATGAATTCATTTGAATGAGTGATTTATTGAGGAGGTTGAGACCGAGATTGAGAATTGTTGTGATGATGTGATTTAGTTATGAGGATTGGTACTTTGGGTTACACATTCTCACGGTGAATTTTATGTCACGGCTAGTATTGCTATTGGAACTAGATTGACTACGGGGTTGTTGTATGATATCTCTTATTTGGACTTGAAGTGAGGTTTTCCGGGCACGTTTGCTTATTTAGTCTTCTTTCTTTCTACCCTTCCGCGAAGATGACTTGTTTGGGCATTTATAGAGCGTGATAAAGACTTGGCTATTTAGTTACGTTTGTGATTCTTTCTCGCTCAACCCACAACGTAACTATCACTTCGGTGTCTCACGCAGATTGAGGATACATCAAGAGGTTTTGTACATTGGGTACACGTTTCTTCTTCACATGGATTAGTACAAGCATAAGTAACAAATCTGGGTAATTCTTCTTCATGTTCAAGTATGGTACATCGGGTTTAATTCATCAGTGGTCACCATAATAGCCGACAATATTCGTGAATGGTGTGTCTACCAAAGTGTTTAATGGTTGTTGATGATGATGAAGATGAATTGTTGATGAACCGTGCATGTTCCCCTAAAATGATATTCATCAAACCAAACTTTCCATAAAACATTCAAGCTAACATTCTTTACGGTTTAGTCTTGATTTTGTAAAATCCTTGAAAGAAACTATTTCTCGGTTTAAATCATAGATTTGTAAAATCCGTGACAATGGAAACATCACGGTATTAGTAAAGTGCATTTCGGATCTATCTTACGGTTTATTCTTGGTTTTGTAAAATCCCGCGAAAGAAATTATTTCTCGGTTTAAACCATAGAATTGTAAAATCCCTTGATCATAGATTCATCTTGGAGAAAGGGAAAGTGTATTTCTGGATCTCATCTGATGCTAGTGCTACGGTTTCTGTTTCGAAGAAGGGATAAAAGGGTGTACTTCATGAATTGGGTGTTTGATTGCATTGTCCTCACGGCAGTGTGGTAATTACTTGGTTTTACAGGGTTAGGTGCTTTTAACCATGGTCGGGATGAAAACCATTATCATAGTTCACATAAAACATCAAAGGAGGCTAGATTTGAGCTATTAACAAGAAAATGTGTCAACGGCGTAATTCATTATTATTTATTTGAGGCTGAAGTGAAATATCACGGGCGAGTGTACTTAGTATCTGAAGGTATCGGGGATGGCAGGATGAAGATACTTCAAGATCCTTGTTCGAGCTTATTATCAAAAATGAAAACTTGGAAATCTAGTTATTGTTGGGTGACTTTTTCCTTTTCTTTTACCACTTGGGGGAATTGGGCTCTTATCACCTCAAAATAACTATCACTTTAAGGAGTTACGTTGTAGTGCTGAGTGTCACATTCAATTGTGGTTTTTCATGAGGTGATGTACGTCTTATACTTGATGGTTGGTTGGATGAAGAGTATAGAGTACTTAGAGATTCAATGGAGGATGAAGTCTCGGCACCGCTCTTTGTTACATATGTGCAAGTTTAAGTCACGAGTTCGGGTTAGTTTACTTCAGGGTCAAATTCTTCATATTGGGTTTTCTCCATCAGCTGTTACGACAAAGAGCCTACTGAATGATAATGGGGTTGATTACAAGTTTTGCCAAGAGAGCTGAAAAGAGTGATTATGATGTTTGAACACAGCAGTTCAAGCCTAGTACTCTAAAGTAAAGAAATGTGTACCTTTAAAGGCGCATTATCTTTCAAGAAGAGAAATCTTCTAATGACGTTTGAACACAACAGTTCAAGCCTCGTACTCTAAAGAAAAGAAAAGTGTGCGTTTGGTGCACTTTATCTTCAAGAAGAGAAATCTTCTCAATTATGACCATTCTCATCAACATGCTTCATACTTTTTCCATGCGCTTTTAGTCATCAAGTGAACCGAACTCATCGTTGATTGTCTTCTTATTCCACTTGCTCAACTATAATGACGATGGCAACATCATGTGCTAATTTTGTGGGGAGAAGTGAATAGAATACATTTAGATGATAATCACTTGTTTAATCAAGAATGGCAACTCCGTATGCAACTCTTGAGGGGAGAAAAGTGTGAATCTGCTACATGTTGAGTTTTATCCGAGAATATATGGTCAACGGCTCTAACTCATGTAAGAACCGAGCTTCTTTTATCGGGTCACCTCTACATGGAGTTTCTTTTAAGAGCCACTGGTTGACATCTTCTCACGACCGATGATTAATGATAAAGTGCTTCTAGTTCTTTGGTGATTTCTTTGATGAACATCCTTATTCTTGTTTGATTGGGAGGATCTTAGTTAAGGAGATTTGCTATTTGTAAGTTAACGGAATGCATTTGGTGAGTTGAAGATGTTGACTTTCTATTCCCAACCGAACAATCTTGAAGAAGGTCAAGTCTACATCTGCTCTACATTTTCTTTGCATGTTAGAAGACTAAAGGCGAGTTGCATTTGATTATCTAAAGACTTCTTCTTAATCTAGGCATTTATTAAACAGATTGTCAGTTTAGGGGAGAACACTAATTTAGGGAGAGTGAAATCAGACTCAATACCAATTAGACTTGCTCACATTCTTTAGCAAGTTGATTCTCACAAAGACTTCTAAGGTTCTTCTCAAATGATTTCGAGTATATGGGCTTACAATGTGTTGCTGATTCGGAAGTATCAAAACCAGCAAGGGGGATGGAGACACGTATTTAAACGCGAATAATCTTGATGAGCTTAATACTCCTAAGTGATTGAAGATATCCCGGGAAGACTATTGTCATTACCGCAGAGAAACTCAAGGTTTGACTCATGGCGTTTAGTGTTCTTATTCCAACTATGTGGGGGAAGAGATGGAAGAGTTAGTTTACGAAGATAAAAGAGGTACACAAGTGTGTGATGATTTTGATGTTATCGCAATCATCGGGGAGAGATTGTGTACATTGGGGTGCTTAGCTATTTTACTTGAGGGCTTAATCGGTGATTCGAGATATAATCACTTATTCCCGAGTTGACATCCATGAGATATTGTCATCCACGAGATAATCGATGATTCGCCCGCTTCTTCAATGTTATCGGTTATTCTCTCTTGGGCATTCGGTGCTTGGTTCTTGAGCTTCATACACTTTCTTTAGGGGAGAAAAGTATACATCGGGGTTATTATTTGGCTATTGGACTTAATCTGCTACTTGATGGTATAAGTTTCTCTCCTTCGTGTATATGTGTATTCGGTTCGTGAGCTCTAGTCTAAGAGACCGATCGCATCAATTCATCTACTTGGGGAATTGTTCTCTTAAGACCTTTTGGTTTGGATCGCCGAGACTTGATGGTAATGAAATATGAGAAGAAATTTAAAGAGTGGGATGATACGTTGTCGTTCTTGTTGATGATATAAACACGAACGATGAATCTCGACTATCGTTCTTAAAAGGAGTAAGCGGGATTTATGATAATGGTGTGCTTCTCTCAGGCACATGGCTAAGGCAAGCTTGAAATAGAGCTTGAATCATGCTCAACATAAGGATTTTCGGTTTGGGGAAGCCGCCAAAGTCTCTCTTCTCAAAGGCTCATGTTCTATCTTCTATTCGAGCCTCGGATGCTTTGGTGGTGGAAATTTAAGAGACGACGAATCATATCTTCTACGACGTGGTTGCTCGATATCCTTATCTCGGTACTCAGTATCATCATCTTCTTAAATTATATCATCTTCTCTATCTTTGTATATATTTATCAAAAACAAAATACAAAAATATAAAACCAACAAAAGAAAATAGAAAAATATAAAATCAACAAAACCCATAAAATTAGAAAATTTGAAAATACCAAAATATTGTTTTCAAAGACATGTCTTCTGGTATCGATAACATCTGCGCTCTTAGAAATGTCATTCAATGATGGCACGGGACCATAGATGAAGTTCGAGCAGGAGGTGTAAATATTCTTTTCCAAAACATGTCACATACTATGGCTTGCAGTTACTTCAGACTGTAACCCGTGCTTAATCAAATGGTTTGCTATTATTTCATATAGCAACCCGCTTTTCAAGGAAGGAAAGTGCTAGGCTAAACCAATTTTCAAATATTTCGTGCACTTATCCTAAAACAAAATGAGGAAAGTATGTTGAAGGACTGCTATTCCTACTCAAATATTTTTCCTTCTAAAATTCTTCAGAAAAATATTTGTTTTAACAAAAAGGTGGTAAATGAGTTGCTTGAAAATCAATCAGAATCAAGTATTCAAAAAAATTGAAAACTCAATCAATGACTTCAGCGCTTTTAAACTTTTTAAAAAATAAGTCACTGATTGAGGGGGAGAATGTTTTCAAATTTATATCATCTATCAGGCTTAACTAAGTATCCTATATGCTTAACTGTAAAATGATGTTAACCTATGTTGAAGGACTAGGTGCCTAGGATATGATTGCTAGGATTAGATGATTATAGTTTGATAAACATATAATTCCCATGCTTTATACGAACTGATTGATATGTTGGATTGACTTGTATTAGTCAATTGTTGTTTGGGTGTTGTCGACCACCATATATCTGTATGTGTGTTCACTAACGTATGCATGTATATTGGTATATAAGAATGTTCCTGATCCAGATCCCACAATTTATGATGATTGGATTCCGAAAGGAAAGGGTAACTATATCTTTGGTTGAGAATTGAAGAAACGGAGCTTAATTTGACTTCTATGGAAATTTGGCGTGAAAAAATGCAACGAAGAGGTCTCACCGCATCAATGAGATGGTTTTCTTCATCATCAAATGAAGAAACGAGCTAATTGTCCCACATGGAGAGTTGGCATTAAATCATGCAATGTAAGAGGTCTCACTTGCTTCACCAGATGGTTTTCTTCGACCTTTACAAAGAACAACGAGCGCTTCTACACCACCTAACGCATCTTGTGCAGGAAAAGTAGTGAATGATACCATTTTTAAACAATTTTTGAATAATATTGTTTTGAAAAATGGAAAAATATTGGGTTTGAAAATAAATTGGAATTAATTTTAAAAATCACCGGACTTCATTTTATCAAAACTTAAGTCACTCAATCAACAACTACGGTCATTGATTGAGGGGGAGAGTGATTTAAAATAAAATATTTTCTAACAATATTTCATCAATCAAGTTCGTTTGTACAAAATAAGTGGTGATCTAAAGATTTAATGTTATGTCATGGTATGATTTTCTTTAAAACCCAAAGATCTTTCAAAATGAAATTTTTTCTGTTCTTGTTTGATTGTGAAATTGTTTTATTTTACTTAAAGATCTCTTAAAACTATCATATCTGACACTAACTATCTTTAATGTCTAAATCTGTTCCTATCTGTCATCTTTCAATATTAAATCTTGCCACGTCTTTTCTCAAACTTTTCTAAATGATTTAAATTAGTTGGGATCACAAATCTCAAAAGATTGGATATTTTTTATCAGGGGAGAGATCGTGATTTAAATCTCAAATATGTTTTAGTCCTTTAAAGGCACTTATACCTCCATGTGTTAAACGATTTCAATATATGATGCACATGATTGAGGAGGAGAATTTATCCAAAAACAAGATGAGTATTTAAACCAGGCCACATTTTCTCCTATGTTTTCTAAACCTGATTAAATCACTTGAAATCCAAAATCTCAAAGGGTTTGATATTTTTGATCGGGGGAGAATTTGTGATTTAATAATGAAATTTGATAAAAGATGATTGTTTTGATTCAAATGTGCATCTTTGCTCTCCATATGTGCTAAAAGCTTTCGAATCTCGAAGCGCATATTGAGGGGGAGCATTTCAAAAAGAAAATAAACTTTCAAGGTACAATGATTTCTATGTTTCAACATAAAGTACCTTGATTGATTTTCTAAATGGTTTCTTAATGGCTTGTGTGATCGTGGATGTACTTCAAAAAGAACTCTTTCCTCTATGTGATAAAATTATTCTCAATATCCTATGCACATATTGAGGGGGATAATTCACCAAGAAAATCAAATGGCTTTTTCCACGGAAATTGTGATCAAGAATATATTTCAAAGAACTATTGCCTCCATGTGCTAAACAATTTCAAAATCATATGCACATGTTGAGGGGGAGCATTTCTAAAATGATCAAAACAATTAAGGTACAAAATGCTTTGATTTTATATCACAAGTACCTTGATTGATTTTCCAAATGATTTTTCAATTGGTTTCATAAAGGAATGAACAATACCAAAAGACCGACCAATTTACTTTATGCATGGTGTTATAAGGATGGTTAGGTTAGGTATTCGTTCCCACGATCCCGCCAGAGCCGGAGGGATCTACCCAGGGACAATCCACTAGATAGTGTAGAAGTCCTTAGGTATGATGAAAAAAGGATAAAAATGAGAATATGGGAAGAGTGCCGACTGTGACAGAGCTAGAACTGGAATAAACCCAACAAGGTTCTAGCAATGAAGTCTCGGTAAGCACGGAAGGGGTTGAAGAATGAAAAAGAAATGAATGTTAAAAGGGTGAAAAGAAATAGCCCTCCAACAATTCAACCTTAGGGCAGAAACCGGGTTCAATATATATGCTACTAGTGGTTACCAAGGTAACACTAGTATTGAAGACAAGACGTCATGGACCAAGTGACGCACTGCACTCCAACTTCCCAAGCTACTCAAGTTCCTCTTAAAAGGACTTGTTTCATTCTTACGGGGAACCTACATAATCTATCGACTTTCTCTTAGAGATTGTTGATATTGAAGGAGGAGACCATCTCCTAGTCTCCGACATAGGAACCAAATGTGCACATTGAGTCTAGAACCAAATGTCTCATTAGGACACAAAATTAATGAAGACTTGTTGTTTCACACAATGTGGAAAGTAAGAATATATTTTAAGAGTCCTATCGTTATCTTTGTGGTATTGCCGTAACATCCGAGTGATATGTTAAAAGTATTCACGATGAAGATGGAAATCCTTCTAGAGCCAACATCAAACAAGCTCTTGGTGGGTGACATGTGAGATCTTTCTAAAGATCAAGCTTGTGACAACCGGATAGAAACAATGGGGCGATTCATTCTTGAATCAACCTTGGTCCAGAAATAAATTGATGAATACTTTTGGAAAACCGCTCGATGTGAAAATCTTCTTTTATCTAGCACATCGAATGTGTACTCTTTTCAAAT
Organism: Chrysanthemum lavandulifolium; assembly: GCA_022545495.1. Classification (NCBI taxonomy): domain Eukaryota; kingdom Viridiplantae; phylum Streptophyta; class Magnoliopsida; order Asterales; family Asteraceae; genus Chrysanthemum; species Chrysanthemum lavandulifolium. The sequence goes on along the minus strand of CM040245.1, from coordinate 111,264,080 downwards.
ACAAAAGTATTTTGATTGAAAATTGATCTTTCTCATAAAAGCTTCATCGTGATTGCAAAACTCTTTCTTCAAGCAACACACGATTGTTTTTCAAATCAATTTTTCATCAATCGGTGAATCTCAATTATTTGGTTCACTCACTCCGTGTTGTCTTCTTTGAGGCGTTACGGTTTGAGAACAACTAGAACAATGCGAAACCCCGTCAAGGAGATTCTTCGAATTATACCGATCACGAAGATTTGTCTTGATCAACTGGGAACCGTGGGCGTGTACCTCAATTCAACGAAGTGATCAAAGACACTTTCGTGTGTTTTATTGCTAACTGTTGTTTGCGGTACATTTGGACGATTGCGGTGATCGAATTGAGAAGTTAATCCAAAGCCGCATGCTCACAAAGATCCACACTTAATTGAAGAAATCATGACTTGTGCATATCTGAACACGGCTCGATATTTTTATACTATGTTTCGCTACGCCTATTGCAAATATCATGAACCAAGAAAGCTTAGGTACTACGATGGAAAGAAGTCATGATTCAAAAGTGTGAGCATATCGGTCCATAAGTCACAACTTCACATGACGGCAACACAATAAAAGGTGATCCATAGATTTGTTGTGGCTGATGATCTCAAAGAAAGCTTAAAGATCATCAAGATGTGGATCAGATCAAAGACCTCCATTTAAAGTACAAAGTAATCGGACTTTGAAGAATCACTGCTCATGCACAAAGATTGCAGAACTTGAAGAATAAAAGTCTACGAGCTCAGAACTAAAGACAAAGATAGAATGCTAGGATGCAAAATGTATTTCATGGGGTGACCTCCCTTAGGGGGAGATTGTTAGGAATTGGAAATTCCATGTTAAAGTGCCGGTCACCCCAACTATGGTCTAGCATATGTTAGCTCGTAGACGTGTCGTTGTTTACGTTATTTAGTAGTTAATTAGTTAGTCGGTAGCGTAGAATAGTTTAGAGTAACACCGTGGAGGAAGGACGGGTCTTTACCCACTGTATGCCTGATCCATAGCCCGACAGGAGGGCGTTTCATTTTGTAACTATAAATACTCCTTCCATCCTTGGAAGGGGTGGTGCTTCTTCTTAATCTAACCTCTACATTTTGTGCTACAACTCTCTACCAAGAACACCCTCTCTTATTTTTCTTTCTCTAAATGGCTAACATGTATTTCCATTATCCAAGACCACGGAATCATCAAAAACACAATATTTACGATCCTACAAGAACTACCAACAAGATGTATTTCAACATGTTTCTTGTTATTCTTTTGTTTAAATAATTTCGATA
>CM040245.1:111236707-111262679 GCA_022545495.1 Chrysanthemum lavandulifolium | reverse complement strand
GAAGCATGAAGTCGAAAGAAATTCCTCTTCACTCATATGCATCACTTTCGACTAGGGGCTTGATGATGTACCCTCCGAGCACTCGAAGGACCTCTCCAGAAACATGTCAAAGCCCTTCTATTAGAAGGCCCAGTAAGGATTCGAGAATATCCATAGGCGATAAACCATTCGTTATCAAGAAGGTTACCTCGGGAATTCGCCATTGAAGCACTAAGCCCTTGAGTGCGGTTGTGAAGGGTAATGGATAGGAGAACCTCGACTTGGTCAACCCTCGCTCTCCCTCTCTTTCACTGGCTTCCCGCCAAGCTTGAGGCGTGGGTCACTAAGCTCTAGCGGTTACGCACAATCATGGGACACCCCATGATCTCAGACATTCAGCGAGTGCCCCTAACCTATTTCTTCCACTATAAATAGGTTGGACGGGCAATGGATTATGGTATGCTCATTTCACACTCATCTCTTTACTTACACATACTTATACAACCATAACTCATACCTCTCATGCAGGAAGTGGTTCGCGGGGTCCTACCCTGCGTAATCACTAACGTAGTGTCTTCGTATTTCTTATTCTCGGTGAAAGACAAGTCTTGGCTGGAACATACACCCCTCATACCTTTGATCATCATCAAAGCACGGTAGTGCAATCTGTTGTACAATCACAACTATTGATACTTTAGAGTATTCAATCGAGAATCGATCAAAAGCAAGCTTCAATTGGGCGATGCCTTAGGGTTTCAATGTTTCAAATAATGACCTCTTTCGAGGGATTGGAAAATATTGGATATCTAGCGATGGAACATTCACTTTTTAGAAAAGTCATTTCGCCACAATGGCGTTTCCTTGTCATCATCTTTTACATTGTATGAGCTCTAAAAGTGGTGGATGAGATCAATTTGGAAGCAATATTGTACGCATTGGTCTGTCTCTCCAGCGAGACTCTTTAATTTTCAAAAATGATTTTTAATGCCATGGTTGCTAATGCCAGAATAAGAAAAAGTTTTAATGTACCCAAGATTTTTGCAAATGATCTTAAATGTTGAAACAACAAGCAAACATCCTTACGTTGTTGTCCCTTTCACTAAAAGATATTTGGTAATATGAAAGGGGTTTTGAAGGGTACAGAGGCCACTTTTACACTATATTTTCTCTTGTTACTCTGACCCTGCAGTGCTGATACATCTGTTCCATCTCTCCTCGCTACATCGAGCTCGGGGCTCGACCTACATCGAACCGGAAAAACCGGAGTTTGAATAGAGGACACCAACACCCCACCACCTTCACCTTGAGTCCATGAGGAAGGACCACGGTGATTCTCAACCACAACCTTCAACACCCGCTCCTACTGCAGAACCGGTTCCTTATCTATGGAAGATCTACTTCAAGCTGGTTCCAAGCGGTTTCAAGGGTTGATGAGTTGGAGAAAAATTGAAGAAGAACAAGAAGTCATTGGGGACTACTATTTTGATGTTGCTCAAAGAGTTAAGAAATTGGAGGAAATTCAAGCGAAGGGGATAGACATTCTGAGACTCGGAAGGTGAGGAATCCTGCGAGAAACTCAAATTAGTCCTCGAGTTGGAGCGGTGAAATCTTGGTTAAAATTTCGGTCAGAATAAATCCTTTAAGAAGAGGCGGATAAATGGTACGCAGGATTACGGTGAAGTGGATAAGTGGGTGACTTTACTAAAGATAAGTCTGGTGACTTTACTAAAGATAAGTCAGGTGGTCTTTGAAATTAAATCTGCTTTTGATGAAGATTTTAATCTGGATTTGATCTTTGAAGTTAATACTAATCTTGAACATACTAATCCTGGTAGTGATCCGAGTAGTACTAGTGAGGAGTTTGTGCATAGGGAAGGCAAAGGAATAGTGCAAGAATCTTGAGCGGTGAAGACAAAAAGCAACTCACGGAAGGAAGCTAGCTTATTTGAGATTGCTAGGATTCAAGCGGAGGATGAGGCTCTGAGCTAAACATGCGAGAACAAACATTGAATGATGGTGATTGCCAAAAACTGCGGGAGGAACGAGAATTAATTGAAGACCAAAAGAAAAGGAAATCGAAATGCAGGAATCTGCCAAATTCTACGCGATGAAGAATGGGATACTATAAAGGCCATATTATTAGTAAATAGAGATATCCTTCACGATATTGGCGGAGAAGACTATACCCGACAAAATGGTTGAGATGATTAATGAGAAGAAGACTTCTCAAATAGCGAGACAAAGAGAAAGGATGCCTGAGACCCTTGACCAAAAGGTGAGCAAAGGGATTACATGATCCACTAAATCAAAAGTCAAGGAATCCTAGGCTGGATGGTGGGCGATTAAGAAATTGAAGGTGATGATCTAAGCGAAATTTGAAAAAGTAGTGCACCAAATTAAAGATTTACTCAATGGATTGAGTTGGAAGCTTCAAAGCTTAAAAGCGGTTACAATCTTCAACCAAGGATGCTAAAGCGAGAAGATTGCAGAGGCGAAAAGGTTCTTTGAAAGAAAACTTAGTGATAAGTGATAAGGTTTAAAGGTACCTTTTTTAGGGGTCATTTAAGCCCTTAATTGATCACTTTTGTATCCGTTACTACTTAATTTTGTTCCTTTTCACTTTTTAGGTCTCTTGAAGGCAAATTGCCAGAATGACACTTATTCGGATGAAAAGGCGCGAATATACAAAGAAAATGGCCAAATTCAAGAATTGAGACACTCAGGCTGCTGAATTGAAAGGGGACGGCGTCAGGTTCTACTTGTGACGTCGTCGCAACATGCTTTGTGACGACTTAGTAGCGAAATTGCTATTTTGCACTTGGCGGCATGGGTTTTAAAGAGTAGGCGTCACAACTCGGACGGCCTAGATTCGGATCCGGCGGCGTCGGAAGATGGGAAGCCGGCGTCGCAACCATAAGGTGGCGCCATCACAAGCTTATCAAGACTATCACAACTTGTCACGGCGAAGTAGGCGATCTTGTTTTAGCCATAACTTTTGCATCGAACTCGGTTTAGGTGATTCAAAAGCCAGCGTGGCCGGAGCGAGAAAATCTGACTTGGTGAAAATTCTTCGTGGCGCCGTCAATCTATAGATGTAACACCATCACCCTTACCGACAAAAATCGCCTATAAATAGAACATTATAACTTCTCTTTTGTAGGCTCTAAACCCTAACTCCGATTCCAGGGCTTACATAGGTGTTTTTCCGACAACTTTGAAGGTTTCAATCACTCCAAAACATCTTGTAATGGTTTGTTGATTATATCTTAATCCATATCTTCAATTTATCATTATGTCTACCCGTGTTTGATTGATTGTGTGTATGCTTGCTTGTTTAACATGTCAGGCTAAATTTCTTGTGTGTTTGCTTAGATCTAGGAAACCTAGTTGTTAATTATTATTAGGTTGTCTCTTATCTTAATTGTAATTGCCTTGGGAGTGCGACTAGGCTATCGTTGTGTTTAATGCTTGATAAATCCTTGATAGTTTAAGAATGACTTAGTAGATTTCGTTTACTTAACGAAGATAACCTCAAAGTTAGTTTATGAATGACTTAGTGGTTTGTTTACTACATAAAGATGACCTCAAAGAGTTGGGAATGCACACCTACAACCTTAGAAAACACAGCGTTAAGAATAAGGGCGTAACAATTCAACCACTAATAAAGATAACTAGGGTAATAGTATCTAGGTAAACACATTTTGAATCATTATCTGACACACATCAATTAGACATAGACTACCCCCAGCTTAGTTAATTAGATATTTAGATAAGTAGAGTAATCGGTAGAAATACCAACCCCAAATCAAACCCGAGATTCGTACCTTTCCATTTCCTAAAAATATAAAAAGATAAAAATAATCTTCCTCAACTGACCTTAGCGTAGTAACTTCTCACTAGCATTCCTATTCCCTATAGAACGATATTAATACATGGCACCACTAATACTACACTACAATGATTAGGTTCCTTTGCCTGGGTGTTGAAAACTTGCTCGACGAAAGGAGTTCCTTTGACCCCGAGCAGCGTTGCGTAAGCGTATCAAGTTTTTGGCGCGTGTCGGGAAGATTTCTATCTCGTTTAGGTTCCTTGCTTGTTCCTATCAAATAAGCTTTTTCTTATTTTAGCTTCCTCGTATTCTACCCCCTTCTTCGTGACGTTTGTTAGTAACCCATCACTTTTCATCATGGAAGGTGATAATCAACCACCACTCATCAACCCACCGCTAAATGACCCGCCAAGAGGCCGTACTCTTGGTGAATACTCAAGACCAAGCCATCTAGGCTATAGGAACACCATTGAGCTCCCGATCAAGCTCGAACTATGGCCTGCGATCCGGCACCATCGGTTGGTGCAAGCGGATGTGCATTTCATGGTCTTCGTTAGAAGATCCTTATCGACATCTCGATGACTTCTTTAAAATCGTTGATTCCATCGAGCTTGATGCTACCACGAGACCGCAGCTTGCGTCTCTTCAATTCTCTCTGGGACCAAGCTAGTAATTGGCTTGACCGACTTCCTGCGGATCCATCTCAAGTTGGGATGGTCTCCCCTCGTTTCCTCGTAAAATTTTTCCCTACCGGGAGAACTACCAAGCTTAGGAATGACATCTTGATGTTCCAACAGCGTCAAGGCGAAACTAAGTACGAGGCGTAGACTCGATTCAAGGACTTGCTCCATAAAGTCCCTCATCACGGCATCGATCTTTGGCTTCAAGTCCAAATCTTTTACGATCGTGTCAACTTCTCAACTAAGCAATCCATCGACCAAGCGGCCGGTGGTAAATTTAGTGAACTCACCGTGGAAGAATCGTGGGGTACAATAGAGGACCTTGCCCTCTATGAAAACAAATGTTGGAATGACCCCGTGAGTTGCCCAAAACCGTTAAAGGTCTTCTTGCCTCCCATTGACTCTGACAACCTTCCAATCGTGGGATGCTCGAACTTGAAGATCAAGTCAAATTCTAATGAGCTCTACGAGACTCCTAGCTCGAGCCAAATAACTTAGGAAAATCCTACAACAACCCTCAAACACGAACTTCCACTAGTCTTGGGGAATGGTGTCCAATTCATGTCTTCTCAAGAAGCTCGATTAGCAACTTGAAGCCAATTTCAAGCAACGACAAGCGAGATGACAACCAAGCTCGACACCCTCTTAAAGCCTTCAATGGACAAAGAGATGAAACACAGGAAAAATGGCAAGATGATAGACTTAGTGAAAGAGTACACTAAGGCGAAGATTCTCGAGAAGGTGTTAGTGAGAAGCGATGAGCACGCCACCTCCTTTGTTTATTAGCGCCATTTCCATTGCTTCCAATGAGGATGGAGAAGTTGAGAAGAATGATCGGAGGAAGCGACAAGGATAGTAAGGATAAGAATGAGGCTACGGGTGATGATGAACCCAAATTCATCAAGCACTACCTTAAGCATGAGATCAATAAGAAAACAATTGTTAACCAAGTGAACAAATTTAGGTGCAATGATGTTCTTAGGAAAGCCCTCTTAGGTGAAATAAGAGAGGAAGAGTATGACACCATGCCTATGGGACCTATGTATGAGTCGATTAAGAAAGCCCGGTAACTAAGAAGCAAGAGATCTCTGGGAACTTTGTAATTCCATGTAGCATAGGTGACTTAGAGAACCTAAATGCCTTAGTCGACCAGGGATGCGATGTAAACATAATGCATTTGTCGGTCTATAATAAGTTGACTAAGGAGGAACCGACCAAGACCAATCTTAGACTTTCCTTAGCAAATCATTCATATGTTTATCCATAGGAATAGCGGAGGATGTCTTAATTGAGGTTTCAATATTGTCTATCCGGTGGACTTAGCAATTATAGACATTGAGGAAGATAAAAATCGCCATTAATCACAGGAACACCTTTCACAACCACCATGAGGCAACCATCATTATGGAGAAGGTAAAGATAAAATTCACGGGTCTCCAATAATGCCGTTATGAAGAAAAGTATTGGATGGGAAAAAGGCTTAGAAATTTCATGAGTCAAGGGATGAATGCGACATTGTGGAAGCGTGATAAAAATTAGGAACAATTACACCACAAATCCTGACCTCAAAAGAACCCTAAAATTTTGAATGGAGAAAAGGTGCTTTTGTATAAATCAAGGATAAAAGCACTAAAAGGAAGGAATAAGTCAAGATGGTTTGGGCCTTATCACGGTGAAAAAACTAATCTAAAGAATAAAGCTGTTATCATAATAGGCGATGTTGGGAAGGAGTCCACGGTAAGCATACAACGTCTACAACCTTTGATGAAGGCTTAGTAAATGAAAAAGGTGGCGGTAATGAAGTCACGTAGGGGCACGACTTCGAGTCTAGCTACAAGACTCATAAATAAAGAAAAGCACTTCGTGGGAGGCAACTCATGCTTAATTGTTTGTTTGTTTGTGTGTCATATATCTTTTCATTATTGTATGTTCTCATGTTTGAATTTGTGAAAATGCTTTATTTTATCTTTAACACAGGTCTTAATTACATATAAGGTATTTTACAAAGGGATAAGTGTAGGGAGGATTACACCGTTTTCAAAGAAGCGTGAACATGAGAATTACAATTCTTGAAAAAGATATATATGTGTGTTTGTTAGAGTTAAATGCTTGTATAGAGTCATAATGGATGTTTCTGAGTTTTTTTACGATTCTAAAGATATAAATTTTCCATAATTTTTCGGAAAATCATGAGACCGGTTTGTCGGGATAACTGACGGCGTCGGATCGCAATAACGGCGTCGGGAGGGGCGAAACCACTTATTTAAATTTCTCTCGTTTTCGTACTACTTATAAATTCTTAGAATTTTCCAAGTCTTAATTTTCGGAAAATCTGCAAACATCCATTCCACAAGCATTATATCTTATTTAAGTGCGGAATTACATCTTGTTGTGATTTTCTTTGCTCGGTTTGATGCTTTGGGTTGTTTGTTTTCTTAAAGTGTGCGGTTTTATTTATCGAAGAAGAAACATAAGATTGGATGGAGCTTTTCACGCATACATTCTTCTTGGAAAGAATAACCACTACTTCTACGGATCCTACCGAGCTAATCGGGGAGTATTAGTTTCTTTCTCTTTTAATTACCTTCCGTATCATAACTTTGATACTTCGAGAACATTGGGACAATGTTCGGTTTAAGTGTAGGAGGAAGAATAAAGCAGGAACTTGAAACTATGCTTATCCTTGACTATTTGCCTTGTCTAATTTCATTTGTGTAATAAACCATGAGAAATATCGGTTAGGGTAATTTTGGCACAAATTTAAAATTTTCATGACATGTAGGAGTGGGCCATTAGTCTTAATAAAGCGTCTAATGGATAAGTTATATGACTAGCACAAAACCCTTTACCACTTAAATTCCACCCAAAATGTGAGGATGGCCCTTAGATTTGTAGGAATTAAAGCATTCCACTTTAATGCTTGGCGTGTGCGGTAGTATAATAGATTCTAGAACTTGTTTTGTGATGCATTCGAGATCGCTAGTGAGACTACCCTTGTGTAGTTAGGAATAACTAAATGATAAGAGCATTAGGATAACCCTTATTTAATACCCGTATTATAATTACTTCTTCCACATCGGTTGAGTAATTCCCCACACCATTGCGTTGTACTCATATTTAGTACCGATACCCCTAGTTAACCCCTCGAGACTATCCTTTTCGCGGTTCTCATGATGTTTGGTTTTGAATATCAATGAAAACATTGCTTACAATCCACCCCAAATGTACACCAAAACCGCCTTAGCCTACCTTGTATGCACTCACTTTTAGTGCATTCTTTGTTATCATACTAAACCCTTAGTTCAATTATCTAGTTGCTTGCATAAGTTGCTAAGTCGAGTCATATCCTTTTACAGGTTTTGGGACAATTGGGACTCATGAGAAAACTTAAATTTTATGAAATGGCGGGAAGGGCGTTAAATTCAAATTCTCTTTATTTGCGTGATAATGACTCCAAGTGTTTTGATCTTTTCAATTCGGGTCAAATTAGTGTTAGAGTAATAAAAACTCAAGTGTAGGGATGTGCCTATAAATCCTTATTATTTTGATGTTAGCGTAGAGGATGGTAAAGTAAAAGTGTATGAAAAAAAAAAAAAACGAAAACAAAATAGAAAAAAGAGAAAAAAAAAAGAGAGTGTTGAAAAAACATACGGGCTACCATCCTACATCTATCTTTAAATTTATGTTTTTGTTTCAAGTTATCTAGAGTTTAGAGTGTAGAGTCTTGCCTTAGCGCCATTCTTAGCATGCTTGTAACATAAAGATTTTGACTTTCCACCACTAAATCGCCTATCCACAAAACCCTTTGTTTCCCTAAAGTAAGCCTAACATTACAACCCTTTAAAAGACCTCTTGGATAGTCTTTCCTAGGTGCTTCACGTAAGCGATGGAGGTTTGATCTAGTCTCAGCGTATGGTAATCTATGTACTAGGACGGTTAATGAGTGTTTATCTTCCATTTCCAACTTGTTATATTTCATATACACGAGAGATGTGAGTATCCAACACCCCATGTGAGGTGCTAGTATGTAATTTCGTGCTTGTTATAACTTTTGGGGCTTATATGTGTTGTGGATCGTTCTAAACTAATGCTTCATGACCCCAATTTAATAATCAATTGGCTAAAATCACATTTTCTTGAGGACAAGCAAATACCAAGTGTAGGGATATTTAATAAAGTTTAAGCGGTACCTTTTGAGGGTCATTTAAGCCCTAATTGATCACTTTGTATCCATTACTACTTAATTTCGTTCCTTTTCACTTTTTAGGTCTCTTGAAGGCAAATTGCGGAATGACATATTCGGACGAAAAGGGCGAATATACAAAGAAAATGGCCAAAGCCAAGAATCGAGACACTCATTGCTTTGAATTGAAAGGGACGCGTCGGCTTCTACTTGTGGCCGTCATGACATGCTTTATGACGACTCGATGGCGAAATTGCTATTTTGCACTCGGCATCGGGTTTTAAAAGTAGGCGTCACAACTCGGGCGGCCTAGATTGATCCGGCGGTGTCGAGGAAGATGAAGCGAAGCGGCCTCGCACCCGTAAGGTGGCCGTCACTGGTGATCAAGACTATCACAACATGTCTGTGAAGTAGGCGTCTTGTTTTGGCCATAACCTTTGCATCTGAACTAGGATTTAGGTGATTCAAAAGCCAGCGCGACCGGAGCGAGAAAATCTATAGTTTGGTGAAAAGTCTTCATGACACCGTCCTTACATAGATGTGACACCGTCACCCTTTCTTAAACGGAAAATGCGCCTATAAATAGAACATTATAACTTCACTTTTGTAGGCTCTAAACCCAACTCCGATTCGGGGCTTAGATAGGTGTTTTCCGGCAACTTTGAAAGTTTCAATCACTCTAAAACATCTTATAATGGTTTGTTGATTATATCTTAATCCATATCTTCAATTTATCATTATGTCTACCCATGTTTGATTGATTGTATGTATGCTTGCTTGTTTAACATGTCAGACTAAATTTCTTGTGTGTTTGCTTAAATCTATGAAACCTAGTTGTTAATTATTGTTAGGTTGTATCTTATCTTAATTTTAATTGGCTTAGAGTGCGACTATCGTTGTGTTTAATGCTTGATAAATCTTTGATAGTTTATGAATGACTTAGTGGATTTCGTTTACTCAACCCAAAGATAACCTCAAAGTTAGTTTATGAATGACTTAGTGGTTTCGTTTACTACACTTAAAGGTGACCTCAAAGAGTTAGGGAATGCACACCCTACGACCTTAGAAAACTGCAGCGTTAAGAATAAGGGCGTGACAATTCAACCACCAATAAAAGATAACTAGGGAGTAATAGTATCTAGGTAAACACATTTTAATCATTATCTGAGCACACATCAATTAGACATAGACTACCCCTAGCTTAGTTAATTAGATAATTAGATAAGTAGAGTAATCGGTAGAAATACCAACCCCAATCGAAACCACAGTTCCTACCTTTCCATTTCCTAAAAATATAAAAGATAAAAAATAATCTTCCTCAACCCCAACCTTAGCGTAGTAACTTCTCACTAGCATTCCTATTCCCTAGAGAGCGATATCAATACCGTGGCTTACCTAATACTACACTACAGCGATTAGGTTCACTTTGCCTGGGGTGTTGAAAACTTTCTCGACGAAAGGAAGTTTCTTTAACCCCGAGCAGCTGCGTAAGCGTATCATAAGCCAAAGCGTAAAGAAAGAGGAAGAGGCGAGGTTAAGCAACGGTTGTGAAGATGGCAAGGAAGAAATCCTTTGGAAAGAAAGGAGTCAAAAGGATAAGACTAAGGTTAAGAAGGAAGTGGAAGAGTACATGAAGGATAAGGTTGATGAACCGTCATCGGAAGAGTTTACCATGGGCTCCATTCCCTACGGGTTCGACACTTCCTGCTAAGATTGCAAAGGTTCAAATCATCAAAAATGGGAATAAGGTAGTTTACACGATAGTAAGGGAAAATCACACCGACATTATATATGTGAACTTTCTGGTTTATTGAGTGATTTGTCCGGGGATGATTTGAAGACCATGTACCGGTGGTGATGGAGAAGCATGGTGACAAGAGTCACGAAGAGAATATGAAAGAATCCTCGGGTAACTTGAAGACCATGTTTGAGACACGGATGTTGATGATGAAATGTGGGCGGCTGTCAAGAACAAGTGATCGGATGGAATATTTTGCACACTTGTCGGTCTGTTTGTTTGGAATTAAAGCGCAATTCTTTATATGCTTACAGTGGAGTATCCACTTCAAGCAGTATTCTCGAGGGCTATGCTTGAGAAGAAGGCATTAGGTGAAAGAAAGGATGATGCATGCTATCGACTTTTGAGGTTAATTGAATCAAAAGCTCAACGGCAATATCTTGGTAGTATAACGATTAAGTCTGGTAGTATTAGTAGTTAATTACATTTATGAAAAGCAGAATAGTTTATTAGAGTTTAGGGAAGGATATGCAGCGTAGAGATATCTTAGGAAGAGATATCTATATCCTTCTACGTTTTGTATACTAGGTTTTCTAAGTTAGAAAGGAACCTAAAGTATAATGAAATGAACTTGTACTTAGGCGAATAGAAATATTAATAAAGAAGTTTATTAGTGAAATAGCATTGTGTTCTTCTTGCTTGTTGTTAAGATTCGCATTAACAATCAATTACTCATTGTTAAAGAGTTCTTCATATATATAATTAGTTTGGATATATCCAAGTTTAGTAGATTGTGGTGTTGCACAAGTGTTAATGTGTGTGTTTGTGTGTGCATATCAATGTGACTATAAAAGCCATCACTACAAACCCACATTTGCATTAACAGCACAATAAATGCAACAAACTTGACCATATGGTGTTTAAAGTGAAGAAATGTGTATTTTGTGTGACTATTGATCATCAATGGCCACTTGAATTTTATGTTTATGAGGCATTTTCTAACATTTAGTCACGAAAGCATGTTTGATTTGGGTTTTAGTCACATACAATTAGGCATAAAGTGGCCAAAGTGTTAAAAGTGTGACCATATGGTGTTTAAAGTGAAGAAATGTGTATTTTGTGTGACTATTTATCATCCATGGCCACATGAATTTTATGTTTGTGTGGCCTTTTCTAATATTTAGTCACATAAAGCATGTTTGTTTTGGGTATTTAGTCACATACAATCAATCTTAAAGTGGCCAAAAGTGTTAATAAGTGTGACCATATGGTGTTTAAAGTGAAGAAATGTGTATTTTGTGTGACTATTGATCATCAATGGCCACATGAACATAATTTAGTCACACATTTGTGATATGTTGTAGCTATTGTAAAGGCATATAGTCACATGATCGTGCTAGAAGTAAATGTGACTATACAAATTATCTTTTGCCAAGCTACTTTAAAACACAAATTAAGTTACGTGACCATATGTCTTTGGATTTTGGCTACACTTAAATAATATGTGTGACAAAGCGTTTAGTGTGACCATATATGGCATTTGGTCGCGATGTTAGTAGTAAATGTGACTATATAGATTAGCTTTTGGCAAGCTAACACAAACTAAACTTTAAACACATATTAACTACGTGACCATATGTCTTTGGAATTTGGCTACACTTAGCGAATGTGTGACAAAACATTTAGTGTGACCATATATGGCATTTGGTCACGGTGTTCAACTATGTGACATATATTTGTCCTTTGTTTATATATATATCGTGACTAATGCTTCAACCTTACTTTTCATTTGTCACTCGTTCCAATTTCGAGATGTGGCTAAAGAGTTAGCAAAACATATCAGTCACCCTTAAATAATGTGTGACAAAACTTGACTCTATGATTTAGACACACAAAAAACTACTTCATGTGACTAACGCATCAAGGTTACTTGTATTTGTCACGCGTTCCAAATTCATATGTGGCTAAATGATCGAAACAAAATTACGAGATACCTTTAGCCACACAATGTTCAATTGTGTGTATCTGAGTTCTAATGGTCACACAATCAAAATTTTCATGTGTGACTAATTAGTAAATATTGTCAATTTTCATACCTTGACCACACAAATATCGAATGTGTGGCGTTCCATTTCGACCATGTGTGACCAAATCCGTTTTGTACTAGTGAAGGTTTCTTCACCTATTCTTTGTAACTAATCTTTCAAAAGAAAATACAAAATATAAAACCAACAAAAGAAAATAGAAAATTATAAAATCTTCAAAACCCATAAAAATTTAAAAATCGGAAAAATTCCAAAAATATTATTTTCTCAAGGCATGTCTTACGGTATCGATAACATCTATGGTTTTAGAAATATCATTCAACAATGTACGATACTTTAAATAAAGTTCGAGCACAAGGTGTAAATATTTTCTAAAGCATGTCTCAAAAATTGGTTTCTTGTCATTTCAAGCGGTAACACGGGCTTAAAATAATGGCTTGCAGTTATTTCAAATTGTAAATCGCTTTTAAAGAAAGGACAATGCTATGCTAAATCAATTTTAAAATATCAAGCTCTGATTCTAAAAACAAAAGTTGATAAGGAACATTTGTCGCCAAAAGGCGAATGTTTCTTCAAATATTTTTCATTCTAAAGATTCTTATGAAAAATATTTGTCTTCAAATGAAAATAAAATTGCTTTGAAAATAACTTCGGTTTAATTTTGAAAATCAACTAGACTTATCTTTTGTCAAAATCCACATCACTCAATCATTAACACAAATAAACCGTAAAACCGTTTATTAATATTTGCGATCTCTTTGTATTTTGTTGATAACAAATATAATGTTATCTTAAGTATAATTATAAGGATACATGTTAGTTTGTAAACCATTTATATATAGCCATTTAAATACAAAAGTGTAGTAATTAAGCATTTGTTGTAATACTTTATTAGGATGGGTAAAATCATAACCCATGGACCATAACCCATGGATCTTAACCCATACCAAGAAGACTTGATACAATGTATACTTAGATACATTGAATCTAAAGATAACCATGGACCAACCCATAACCCATGATCCATAACCAAAAACCCATGGGCAAAGAGGCGTTCCACGGATCCCTAGGATTACACTAGAGCGGATCCCAGTGGAAGGGATCCGTGGGATCCGAGAGCAGTGAAGAAGTTTGCCTATAAATAGAGTGCCATTTCTTCATTCTAACTCACCCCTCTTCTTACTAAATCTCTCAAACACTCTCATTCTCTTCTAACATATACATCACTTGATCTAGAGTTGTTCTTCTTTCTTTCTATTGTGATCCTCATATAGGTCCTTCTCAGGCGAGATCACGAGCATTCTAAGTCATCAAGCAATGGGTCCTTGATTGATTTGTCACTCCATAAAATCTACATGGCGAAGATCTTGTATTTATATTTCACATATTTGTTGTGTAATAGTCGTGTTGGTTTGGTCCACCGTGTTACGGACTCGGTATCTAGCTTTGCGGAAAAAGTGTAAGCAACGTTGTGAAGGCTTCTCCGCAAGTGAAGGAGTTTGTTGACATAGTGCTTGAACTCGAGTAGGTGACTCGGGGAGTGGAGTAGGGCAAGGAAGGTGTCCTTGTGGCGAACCACTATACATCGGTTGTGTCTTTTCTTTCCCTTAGCTTTACTTTATTTACTTGCTTTATCATTAGATCTATACTTTCTCTACATCCATAAGATCTCACATATTATGAATCTAAACTTTTTGAAACTAACGTAAAACCGTGAAACTATTCAACCCCCCCTTCTAGTTTTCCACAATTGGCATCAAGATCTAAGTTTATAAAGTTTTAAAATAAAATTGTATTTTAAAAACTTTTCGATCACTATGGGTTACGAAAATTATAAGGAAGGGCAATCTATGCTGTGACCACCACTACTTGAAACTAATGGTTTTATATATTGGAAAAATAGATTGAAACATATGTGAAGTCTAAAGATATTGATCTTTGGTACATTATTGTTGAAGGTAATTTTGAGGCTACCTAAAATGATGATAAAGGAAATTTAGTTCACATACCTCATGATAAACTAAGCGATGAAATGAAGAAAAAGCTTTCTAAAAATAGTGAAGCAAAAATGGTTTTATATAATGCTTTACCGAAAAAGGAATTGAAAAAATTTCTATGCTTAAAACCTCTAAAGAAATTTGGAATTCTTTAGTTGTAACTCATCAAGGCAACCAACAAGTTAAAATAATAAAATTGATTTATTTGTTCAACAATATGAAAAATTTCAATATCGGATGAGAAACTATAGATCATTCATTTGCTAACTTTAATACCATTATTACATCTTTACAAGCACTTGATGAATCTTTTCTAGCCGTAATCATGTTAGGAGATATCTAAGGGCACTTCCATGAAGTGGAGATCCAAGGTGATGGCGATCGAAGAGTCAAAGATTTGACAATTCTACTTTCGATGAACTCATAGAAAACACGAAAGTCTATGAGCTTGTCCTTACTAAAGATTCCGAAGCTTCAAAGGTGAAAGAGAAACACAAATCTGTTGCCCTTAAAGCCAAAAGGCTACGAGCAATGAGGAGAACTCCTCTTGAGTAGTGACGACGAAGAAAGTGCGCTATGGCGGTGAGGGACTTTAAAAGTTCTTTAGAAGAAAGGAAGATCGTCAAACAACCGTATGGCGATAATAAAACTTCGGAAAAGCAAAACACGAGAAGCCAAAGGATGATCGTACTTGCTTTAAATGTGGGGACCAAACCACTTTATTAGTAAGTGTCCCAAGCGGGATGATCAAAAGGCGTTCGTGGCGGCACATGGGGAATGGCGACGAGGAGGATGAAGAAATTTGTCTCATGGCAAATGGCGAGGTATGTCACGAATACTATAGTAGTTCATCACTCGATGACGACTCATTGCATAATGAATATGACAAACTATGCAATATTAGCTTAAAACTAATTAACAAAAACAAGCTTTTAAAGAGTCAAAATCAACGTTTAGATAAAGAAATCATAGAATTAAAAGCAAAACTAAAACGTTTAGAAAAGGGAAAAATAGCAAATGGTGAATGTGAACTTTGCGTTCAACTTCAAACACTAGTGGATAACTTAGATTCTAAAATTGCTATAATGAGTACGAACACTTTAGATACAATACTCGAAGGTGTTAAAACCGGTAACAATAAAAAGGTCTAGGTAGTCAACAACTTGATCCATCAACTAGTGAAAGTAAAGAAACAAAACTTTTAAGAAACTAGAAAAACCAGCCCTTGTTGTGGCGGATCCCATGGACCCCTAAAGGGAACGCTGGTGTGCGAAGGGATCCGTGGATCTGTATGTAACAAGCGTAGCAATAACGTAGCTTCCTCATCTAGGCGAGTTTGTTATAGTTAATAGGAAGAAACCAACTCATGTCACCACTAGACAACCACCTCCAAAATATAATCCTACTTTTGCAAGAAACAAAGCTCCATCTTTTCAAAACCTAATTCATTTAGGAGACCTAACAACGTTTACCCAAAAAGTAACCATCAAATGGGATGGAATCCAAACATGCAAACGGTTTTCATTTTCAAAACTTTGCTCCATGGAATGCATACTCATCTTATCCATACATGTCTAACATGAATGGAATGTTTAACACTAATGGACCCATGAACAAATGGGGACCAAACTTTGAGTTTATTATTGTTTTAGGTGTGCTTAAAGGTCGATCTAGACCCGATGAATGGGTCGAGGATAAGCGGGTGCGAGGCGCATGACGGCAATAGGGATCTATTCTCCACATATGAATCCTTCAATGGAGGTAATGTGGTGTTTGGAAATAACAAAGTAGAATCATCGGTAAAGTGCGATTTCTAACAAATTTCTAACCATTAACGATGTGTGTCACGTGAAAACCTAAACTTTAACCTCTTAAGTATAGGACAAATATGTGATAAAAGTGCAATGTACTTTTACGAAACCGATAGTAAGATACTAAAAATGGCATTACCATAGGAAAGGAATTAGGAAACATGGGTCTATGTCATTAAAATCGGTAATGAACCTAAGGACAAACTATGTCTTACCTCTATGGATGATACTTGACCTTATGGCATCAAAGATTGGGTCACGCCAACATGCGACTTCTTGATCGCTATCATCCAAAGATCTAGTAAGAGATCTACCTAAGTTGAAATATGAACATCACTTTTGTGATGCTTGTAATGTAGGAAAACAAGCTCATTCTAGTCATAAAGCTAAAAACATGGTGTCTACAACTAGGTGTCTAGAATTACTACATATGGATTTATTTGGTCCATCCGCTATCCAAAGTTATGGAGGCAACTACTATACTTTGGTCATAGTGGATGACTATTCTAGGTATACATGGACAAATTTTTAAAGAACAAAGCGAAACCTTTAATTATTTTGAAATATTAAGCAAAAGATCCAAAGACAACTAGGAAGTCCCATAGTGTCTATTAGGACGGATCATGGTAGGAAATCGATAATGAAGTGCAATTCGGAGCTTTTGTGACGCTAATGGTATTACTCACAACTTCCGGCTCCACGCTCCACAATCGAATAGGGTAGTAGAAAGAAAGAATAGAACCCTACAAGAAATGAGTAGAACCATGCAATGAACAATCCATACCTTAAAAGTTTTGGTGTAATGCCGTTGATACTTCAGCGTACATACTCAATCGAGTCTTAATTAGACCAATCTAAGGAAAAACTCCATATGAGTTACTTGAGGCAAAAACCCTACGTTAAATCACTTTAGAGTCTTTGGTAGTAAATGTTTTATTCTTAACACTAAAGATTACCTTACAAAATTTGATCCTAAATCAACAGAAGGTATCTTTTAGGTTACCGCCAAATAGCAAAGCTTACGTCATATTAAACAAAGAAACAATGAAGGTAGAAGAGTCATTAAATATAAAATTTGATGAAAGTCCACCCAAACCATCTCCACCTCTTATAGATGGCGAGATTATAGAAAGTGAAGCTATAGTAATAAAGAAAAGATAAGTGAAGAAGAAGAACCTCTAAGTGATGAAATAATAAACATTAAAGAGTCCAAAGATCACCCGTAGATAAAGTCATAGGAAAACTAAGCGAGCGAACATTAAGGTCTCAAGTTCAAAACCAAAGTAACTTGTTTTATTTCGTTTCAACCTAAGAATACACAAGAAGCCATAAAGATGAGAGTTAGGTAATGGCTATGCAAGAAGAACTAAATCAATTTGTTTCTAATGATGTTTGGACACTTGTCCCTCCACCTAGTAATCAAACCATAATAGGAACCAAATGGGTTTATAAAACAAATTAGATGCAAGCAGTCGTGTCTAGGAACAAGGCTAGACTCGTTGCTCAAGGTATAACCAACAAGAAGGAATAGACTTTGATGAGACCTACGCCCCCGTGGCTAGATTAGAGTCTATAAGAATACTTCTTGCGTATGCTTGTGCTAATGATCTAAAGCTTTATCAAATGGATGTCAAAAGCGCTTTTCTAAATGGTTTCATAAATGAAAAGTATATAGCTCAACCTCCGGGCTTCATTGATTTTGAAAACCCAAACATGTTTATAAATTAAAGAAAGCCCTACGGTCTTAAACAAGCTCCAAAATCTTGGTATGATAGACTCAAGTCATTTCTAGTTAAACACAACTATACCATGGGGTTAGTTGACAACACACTTTACTAAGAAAAGAGAGTCACATATAATCATAGTACAAATATATGTAGATGATATTATATTCGGATCCACTTGTCAAGACATGTGTGATGATTTCTCTAAATCATGCATGACGAGTTCGAGATGAGTATGATGGGAGAACTTAGTTTCTTTCTTGGTCTACAAATAAAACAAGTAGAAGATGGTATCTTCTTCAATCAATCTAAAGACATCAAGGAGATGTTAAAGAAATTCGGTCTAGAAGAGTCAAAACCAATTAGGACTCAAATGTCATCCGACACCAAACTCACAAAAGATGAAGGCGGAGAATCCGTAGATAATACTAAATATCGTGGCATGATAGGTAGTCTTCTACCTCATGGCAAGTGGGCGGATATCATGTTTAGTGTTTGCTTATGTGCTAGGTTTCAATAAGACCCTAAAACATCACACCTAGAAGCCGTAAAAGGATATTTATATATATTAAGGGTACAACACAATTAGGATTATGGTATCCTAAGAGACGCGGGAGTAGAAACAATTGTATATCAGATTCGACCATGCGGTGATTACGTTAATAGAAAAAGTACAATTAGGGTATGTACTTTCATGGGATGTTTTTAACGTCTTGGGTTTCTAAGAAACAAGCGGCACTAGCTATATCAACAAGCGAAGCCGAGTGCGTCTCCGCAAGAAAAGCATGCCAACAAGCACTATGGATGAAACAAGCGTTGGTCGACTCGACATTCATCTAAGCGACATAGCCATCCTATGTGACAACAAAGGTGCCATCGACTTAAGCAAAATCCGGTTGCATTCTAGCACAAAGCATATAGAGATTCGACATCACTTCAAGAGACAATGTTCAAAGGGAACATCTCTATTGAGAAGGTAGCATCCGAAGACAACATAGCCGGCGTCCTCACCAAACCGTTGAAGCGGAACAATTCAACCTACCGTCTTTGTCTTGGTCTAATGGAACAAGCGTCGTAACTTATTTGACTCTACAAGGTATGTAAACACTAGCCTTCTTTTTTTGAGTCTAGGATTTCTATTTCACGCACAACTCACAAACAATACGGAATTTTCAAAACCTAAGATAAGTTTTCCACTTATAATTTTTTTTTTTTTGCAAACACATAACTACATACACATTTTCAAATAAAATCTCTTTTCAAAATGTTTTCTAAAAGAATGATACCTTCCGTATCAATTTCACAAAAGCAATTTCTCACGTCTAGGACAAATCACTTTTCATTTTAATACAAAGCAAAAACCCGTTTTCATTGCATCTCATGTCTTTTGAATGCTAAAGGAACACATAACTAATATGTGTTTTCGGGCACATTCATTTAAGCAAAATGAATTAGGAGCATTGATAACACAATATACGTACTTATGTACTAAATGTGTGTTTTCGGGTTATCTCAATAGGAGTTTTTTTTACCTCTAGTTATTTTCCTTTTCTTTTTGAATTCGAGAAAACCGCAACTCAAATAGTTTGCATATAGGCACACACTAGGCAAAAATGTTTCCAAAGAAAATTTTTGTCTTTGCTGAATCACCGGACAAGCGGATCCGGCCTTCATTTGGACGGATCCTCACGGGAAGGATCCGTGGGATCCGTGAGAAAGAAGTTGTTTTACCTTCTATTTTTCTCACTTTGGATGACAAAATCCACATTTGTTCAATTTTGGAGTATGCTCTTTAATGCTTGTGTTCTCATGATCACAGGCCTTAAATTCATATCTAATCATTAGATTTTAATCCACATTTGGGTCAACATTCATTACAATGCTTTGTTTTCTATATATAAAACTCCCAAAATGCTTGCATAATTCATCTCTTCCTCACAAACACTATACACCATGTCATCCACAAACCCTTTAGATGAATCACCTAGTACAAACAATCATCTTCATGATACCCGAACCTTTGTACTAGCACCATCCAAAATACCACAATCAAACTCTAGGATATCCATGCAGATTAGTATCCGATCTTCATTTAGCAAAACAAACCTCAAATGGCTCATCCTCAACCAATAACTCACCACAAGATGCTTTCATTATAGCACCTCCTCATCACCAACAAGTACACCAACTTCATCACCACCTAAAGTCACTCTTTTGTAACTCCTTAAGACTCCAACAAGATCTAAACAACCCAAACAAAAGAAATAGTCTTTTCAACACCCCACATCTCCAAATACTATTTTCAAGATCTTGAAACATCACCACCATTAGCTCCCATCACATTACAAGAACATCTAGGTTCTTTTCCACCACCATTTACAAACATTCGGATGTTGATCCATATTTTCCTATTTTTCCACCACATCTTCCGCATAACTCAAATCAAAACAACCCGGAAAACTTCCGCACTCATTACCCACATCATTTACATTGTGAACATTGCCAATCTACTAGGAAATCGCAATAGAAGTTAGGAAGATTTGTCTTTCATACTCAACCTCATCCTTGATCGCATCAATACCATCACTCATCAAAACCTCCATCCATAACCTTATGCAAGCATGGAAGGAATCACTACTACTATTTTCTATTTTTTTTTTTTGTCATTTACAAAGAACAAGTCTTGTTCTTATTTTTACATGCTTGTAAGTGGTATAAATACCACTATAATTTGTTGTTTTATTACAAGGCATTTTTACATACCTTGGCTCCCAATCTAGATTCTAAGCAATCACAAGATTATTTAAGCATATTACTAACCTTTCTTTTGTAGGATTTTTTTCTTCACTTGGCGCCCCAAACAAGGGAGCTACCGTCGAGGGGAGTAAAATCGTGAGACTACTTTTCTTCCAGGGTTAACTTTTGTTTCAACAAAAGGGGAGAAAAGTAAAACTTAGGGGCTTTCGGCTTTCAAAATTTACATCTATTCTTAGGTTTTACTCATCATAACATTATGTTTTGTCATCAACAAAAGGGAGATTGTTAATACAAATAAACCGTAAAACCGTTTATTATTATTTTGCGATCTCTTTGTGTTTTGTTGATAACAAATATAATGTTATCTTAAGTATAATTATAAGGATACATGTTAGTTTTGTAAAGCATTTACATATAACCATTTAAATACAAAATGTAGTAATTAAGCATTTGTTGTAATAGTTTATTAGGATGGGTAAAATCATAACCCATGGACCATAACCCATGGATCTTAACCCATACCCAAGAAGACTTGATACAATGTATACTTAGATACATTGAATCTAAAGATAACCCATGGACCAACCCATAACCCATGACCCATAACCAAAAACCCATGGGCAAGAGGGCGTTCCACGGATCCCTAGGATTACACTAGACGGATCCCAAGTGGAAGGATCAGTGGGATCGGGGAGCAGTGAAGAAGTTTGCCTATAAATAGAGTGCCATTTCTTCATTCTAACTCACCCTCTTCTTACTAAATCTCTCAAACACTCTCATTCTCTTCTAACATATAGATCACTTGATCTAGAGAGTTGTTCTTCTTTCTTTCTATTGTGATCCTCATATAGGTCCTTCTTTAAAGGCGAGATCACGAGCATTCTAAGTCATCAAGCAAGGGTCCTTGATTGATTTGTCACTCAAAGGAGTTACATAGCGAAGATCTTGTA
Organism: Chrysanthemum lavandulifolium; assembly: GCA_022545495.1. Taxonomy (NCBI): domain Eukaryota; kingdom Viridiplantae; phylum Streptophyta; class Magnoliopsida; order Asterales; family Asteraceae; genus Chrysanthemum; species Chrysanthemum lavandulifolium. The sequence continues at coordinate 111,240,986 of CM040245.1, read as the reverse complement.
TTTTATATTTCACATATTTGTTGTGTAATAGTCGTGTTGGTTTGGTCCACCGTGTTACGGACTCGGTATCTAGCTTTGCACGGAAAAAGTGTAAGCAACGTTGTGAAGGCTTCTCCGCCAAGTGAAGGGTTTGTTGACATAGTGCTTGAACTCGAGTAGGTGACTCGGGGAGTGGAGTAGGGCAAGAAAGGTGTCCTTGTGGCGAACCACTATACATCGGTTGTGTCTTTTCTTTCCCTTCGCTTTACTTTATTTACTTGCTTTATCATTAGATCTATACTTTCTCTACATCCATAACATCTCATATTACTGAATCTAAAGTTTTGAAACTAACGTAAAATCGGCAAAACTATTCAACCCCCCTTCTAGTTTTCCACACAATCAACAACTTTGGTCATTGATTGAGGGGTAAATGATTTCAAACATTTCAAAATGATATTTTCAAGCAGTTGGCATCAAAAGGAGCATGTTCTATATTTTGAATCAAAAGAACTTTTGTCCACAATTGGATCAAGAGCATGCTAACTTTGAGTTTTCATTACAAATGGTACAAAATCTAAACATTTTACATATGGTACCTGAGCATGTTATATCAATGGAGATTAAAGTTTTAAAATCTGATCCTTATCAGTCATGAGTTCTTAAAACAAAGTCACATCTCTCCTCAAAAAGTTTTCTAAAATAATTTAAATCAATTGGGATCCCAAATCTCAAATGGTTTGAAAATTATAATCAGGGGAGAGTTTATTATTTAAATATGAAATAAACTGATAAATTGGTGAGTGTTTCAGAAATTTAATAAAGGCACTCCTTCCTACATGTGCCAAATGATTTCAAATTTTCCATGCACATGTTAAGTGGGGAGCATTTATCTAAAACGAAAAAGGATTCAAATGTGTTTGATTTGTCTCAAAGTGCAGGTTATCTCTAATATGTGCAAAAATTTTCGAATTTCGATGCACATATTGAGGGGGAGCAAATAAAAGAAAACCACATCCTTTCCCAAAAACAGTTGGAATAATAAGATGTATGTCTCCTTCCCCAAAATGTTTTATCGAAAGTATTTAAAGACTAGATTTGATCGGGGAAGTGATGATGATCATTTTAGAAAAACATAATCAAGAATTGGAGCTTTCATTGGATCCTTCCTCTATGTGCCAAAATATTTCTTATACACTATGCACATGTTGAGGAGGTGCATTTCTAAAAGATCAATAACAATTAAGGTACAAAATACTTTGATTTTATATCACAAGTACCTTGATTGATTTTTTTCAAATGGTTTTCATTTGGTTTCGAGGCGGAAAAGAACTGTACCAAAAAGACCAACCAAATTTACTTTATGCATTGGAGTTATAAGGATGGTAAGGTTAGGTATTAGTTCCCACGATCCCGCCAGATCCGGAGGGATCTACCCAGGGACAATCCACTAGATAGTGTAGAAGTCCTTAGGTATGATGAAAAAGGAGAAAAGTGAGAATAAGGGAAGAGTGACGACCGAGATAGAGCTAGAACTGGAATAAACCCAACAAGGTTTTAACAATGAAGTCTCGGTAAGCTTGAAGGGTTGAAGAATGAAAAGAAATGAAAAGTGAAATAGGTGAAAAGAAATAGCCCTCGATAATTCAACCTTAGGGCAAAAACCGGGTTCAATTCATATACTCTTGGTGGTTACTAAGGTAGCGCGGTATTGAAGACAAGACATCATGGACCCGATGGCCCTTGCACCAAACTTCCCAATCTACTCTAGTTCTCTTAAAAGGACTTTTCATTCTCACGAGGAACCCGCATAATCTATCGACTTTCTCTTAGAGATGGTTGATATTGAAGAAGTAAACTCTCTCCCTAGTCTACGATTAGGAAACCAAATTGCACTAATTAAGTCTAGAGCCAATAGATCATCCACAAAATCTCATTAGGACACACAATCTATGAAGACTTATTGTTTCACACAATGTGGAAAGTAAGAATGAATATATATTGAGAGTCCCACGATTATCCTTGTGGTATTGCAAGAACATCCGAGTGATATGTAAAATATTCACAATGAAGATGGAAATCCTTCAGAGCCAACATCAAACAAGCTCTTGGTGGGTGACATGTGAGATCTTTTCAAAAGATCAAGCTTGTGACAACTAGATAGAAACAATGAGGTGATTCACTCTCAAATCAACCTTGGTCCAGGAAATGGTTTGACGGATATCTTTGAAAAACCATTCGATGTGCTCAACAACTCTTTTCTTTAATGCATCGAATGTGTATTAATTTTCCAAAATAAAGGGTATTTATGATTGAAAAATGATCTTTCTCATAAAACCTTCATCGTATTTCAAAACTCTTTCTCTTAAGCAATACGCGATTGTTTTCAAATCAATTTTCATCAATCAATTGAATCTCGATTCGCTAATTCACTCACTCCGTGTTGTCAACTTTGGGATGCTCCGGTTTGAGAATGGCTAGATCAATTGCGAAACCATCAAGGACATTCTTAGGAATTCTACCTTATCACATGCGGATTTATCTTGATCAATGAGGAACCGTAGTTCTTGCAAGCGTATTCAACGAAAGTGAACAAAGACACTTCGTGTGTTTTATTGCTAACTGTTGTTTTCACGAACATCGGACGGTTGCAGCTGATCATAATTGAGAAGTCAATCCATAACCGCATGCTCGCACGTAACACTCATGTTCAAAGAAATCATGACAAGTGCACGTCTACACTCTTTTGCTCGATATCATCATGAGACATTTACTTTTACTCGATACCATCATGCTATGCTTCGCTATGCTAATGCAAATATCATGATCCAAAAAGCACGCAACTATCTTGAAAAGATTTCATGATCCAATAATGTGAGCATGTCGGTCTAAAGTCACAAACATCACATGAAGGAAACACAACTAAGGATGAGTCAAGAGATTTATTGTGGCTGATGATCTCTAAGAAGGCTCAAAGAATAACCAATTCGTGGATCAGTTAAAGACCTTCACTTGAAGTACAAAACATGCGGAATACGAAGAATCAATGATTACGAGCTACAAAGCAAAGAACTTAATCAAGAATCCAAGAACACACAAAATGTAATATCTGTTTGTAATTGAGGTGACATCCCTTAGGGGGAGATTGTTGGGATTTAGAAAATCTGGTAGTTAAAGACTCGGTCACCTCAATTATATGTAATCATTAGAAAGCTCATAGTCATAGTCCTTTAATTATAGTTAGTAGTTAGTTAAGTAACACCGTGGAGAACGGACGAGTCTTTACCCACTGTATGCCTGATCCACAGCCGTAGGTGGCGTATATTGTAAAACTTTATAAATATCCTTTGCCTTGCAAGGCAAAGGGTTGGAGCTTCATAATACATTTTTTTTCTCTCACTAGAAGTTCTCATTTCTCTCCACTTTCTCTCTCTAGAACTCATATCATTTGAATCCTTGTTATTGTATATTTGTATTTATGAAAACCAATATGTTACACTTCCAAATGGAACTTTCGGAGATGTTCCCTTTATACAAGAAATGGGAACTAGTTCTTTGGGAGAATGTACTTTGCTTGGTTGGAAACAAGGATCATCCCAACGCATGTCTAGTTTACATGATCTATTGCCTTGTCAACTCAACTCCTTTCAAAACCGCCTACTACATGATCAAACGGATCGCAAGTGTTTTAAAGATGGACAAGATGGTGCTACCTTATGCCATGCTCCTCACACGCTTGGCTAACATTCTATTCGACCTAGAACCATCTCCCTATACCGATGACCACTTATTTTGCAACAAAGTCATGGCACCCTTATCCGATGAAAAGACAACTAGATTCATGGTTGAAGGGAAGAGACCTCATCCACCGACGGACTCATCCGAAGAAAGGGAGGGAGAAGGAAGCAACCCTATAGGCAACTACCAACTTGACCCCGTGGCTTACATTGAGCAATTACCGAATATCCCAATCCTATCTCAACAGTTTCAACAAACGAAGGGGATGTTTAAATGTCTTGCCAACTTTCTTATGGGGAAGAAGAAGAAGTAAGCTTGAAGGGTTGGAAGGTGAAGCTTGGAGGTGTTGAAGAAGAAGTTTGAGAGAAATAGGAGGTAAGTTCGAGGACCTTAATTCGAACAATGTGTTGTAAACATCTTAAACAATATTTCTTTATCTTAGAACTTAGTAGTAGTAGATGGTGTTGATCCCAGTTGAGCAAACGATCCTTAATAAGCCGACTTAAATAATAACTTTGTTAAACACTACGCGGAATATAATGCTTAACCTTAAGAAGAAGAA
>CM040245.1:111035026-111236607 GCA_022545495.1 Chrysanthemum lavandulifolium | reverse complement strand
TAAAATTTTATTTGTATGTTACGATATGACACGAATGTGACACTTCTACCCTTGTCGGGTTGGGGTGTTACAATTATGGTATCGAGCCGTGTTTCGTCTTGTTGAACTTAGGATTGACTGTGAGGACCTGGTAGACACTAGGCTTCCGTCTGTTATGATCTTCTCCGATTCCTTTTGATTGTCGTTCAGATTTGACTTTTATATTCGTTTGTCTTCACCGATTTGGCCTTCTTCTTTTCGCGATCGAATTTTGTTATTTTGTCCTCGCACATCCGTCATCCGATCGTTAGGTGGAGACTACTCGTGGAGTCGAAGATGATGGTGCCGACCTGCGTTCTTTGCAATAGTCCACGAGCCGGGAGAGGTTCGTGAAGCGAAGCCGCACCCGACCGCCGTCTTCTTTGAGACGAAGGATCTTCTTTGGAGGAAGCTGGACGAATCAACCAAAGACGCAAAAGACGTGAGCGAGATTCAACCGGTGGTGAGAAGGTTCATCTACTTCATATGATTTGGGAGCGACTTGTGTTACTCGGATTCGTTTTCATGCGTTTGAGGCGGTTTGATATCTTGCTATGTGATTTTGATCGGCATTGCTTTCCTTTGATTTGTTCGAACTCGGTTTGAATCGTGAAGTGTTATCATTTAGCATTTTGGTAATATCTCAACTTTTCTTTTGGATCGTCAGTAATGAGTCATGAGGAACCGTTTTGTGCAAGTTGGTGGCCTTCTTTCATTGTGATATGGTAAGTTGTTTGATGTAGTTATGTTGTATGTATGTGAATCTGCTCTGCTTTGGTATTTTACTTGATATATGTATGTGATATGTTTTGTTGTGATATTGGTTATGAGGTTTGTCATGACCCGGGACAGAATATGATGACAATAAGGACTTGTTATGTGATGCAAGTATTATGACGCCTGATCAACGTGATAATACCGAGATCACATAATCTGACCTTATTGAAATTATACGACATCTTGGGAAATGCCTGGGGTTGGTACGTGAATGGACTAGGGCTCATATTCGTTATTTGGCAATCCTCATGTTCGTTTTTAATTTTGTACCCCCTTTGCGAGATTTTCATCGACATCTGTTACGTGTAAGTTTGTACTCTTTGGGACCGAAATCGTTATGATCAGTGTGGGACTATGGATTGCTACGTTTGCCCTAAACTTGTACGTCTCCATGTACCTATGCGACTTCAATTTTCGAGACGAAAAATTTTCTTTTAGAGGGAAGAGTTGTAAAACCCTAAAAATCTAAAATGTGTGAAAAGACCATTTACCCTCACATTTAATATTTATAAAATGCGTAAATACGACAAGCTCATTGAATACATTTCTAACCTAACTTGTAAATAATTATCAATCTAATATTCAAGATGAATGAAATTGACTGACACTTATGATAAAACATATATCACATGACTTAGAGTACATGGGCCGAAAATTTCATGCCATAACACTTAAATCTAAGGCCCATCATGTTGAAATTGGAAAGTATATTTTTTCTGTGTGAATCCCCCGTTTACTCGGCTAAAACTAACGCACCATTCAATTCCATTAAATCCCATTTAATTCTCATTTACTTACCTATTACTTCACATATTCAAAATACACTCATAAAACCCTAGAAGCGGCTGTGTTCTCTTTTCCTCCACCTAACCCTAAACATCCACAAAACATATTCGACCTCATCTCCAGGATCAAGAAGACGAAGGGTAGCAGCCTCGGTGATCATTGGAAGAGTGTGTGACCTTGTTTGATTCTCGATATTGTCCTTGTTTTGTGTCTCGTTATTCTACCCATAAGGTAACCAAGCATCCTTTCTTTTCATCGAAAACCGCGTTGTAAATAAATATATGCTACAAGGAGTCATGAAAGTTGTGTATATCTGATGGCATATATGAGTGTTACGTTTGTATGTATGGTACATCAATTTGTGATCTAAGTGTGTGTCGAATGCATGTGTTATCAAAAAAAAAAGCCTCGATCCATAATTTAAAACCATGCAAAAATCATGTGTTAAGTTAAGGAATCTATTATATATTAATATCTAGTATATGTATCTATCATCATAAAGCCATAACCAAGAACCACTAATAATGAGGAATTCATAACTTATCATTTAGAACCTGTTTTATATGGACTGACCATGAATTGCATGCATATTATCATTTACGTCAAAATTAAATAAATTTGAAGATGGTTTATGAATGTATAGAATAGGCATGTACATGTTTGTACATTAAGGTTAATCAAGATGAAACTTTGCATTCATGAATAACGGTACGTAATAGTTTGGCCTTCATAAACATAGTTGCTACTATATGATTATTGTTAAGTATCGACTAGCCGGATTACGAATCTCTAAATAGTTCACTTGATGTAAAGGGTTTCTTGTGTGTGTTCATAGTGTCTAATGAGATGGGTAAAACAAGTTTTGAAAACATGTCGAGATAAGTGAGTCGGGTGTTAGTCACAAGATATGATTAATTGGTCGTAAATGTTAATCATATGGACCGCGAGCGAGCTTAAAGTTGGTCGATCCTAATTTTAAAACTTGGTTCTTTCCTTTTATATTAAACGTATGCATGGAAGTTGGAAAGTAAAATGAGAAGCTTTAAGGTTTAATTACATTTAAACCCTACCCTTTAAGATATTTACAATATAAACCATATACTTTGAATTATGATCATATAAAGCCCTCAAATAGATTAATTATGATATTAAACCTTTAAATCTACCATTTATCATTTGTAACCCCTAAGTTTGGCTAATTAATGATTTTTACCCTAAAGTATTTAAATTAGTCCATTTCTAAAAAATGAGAATAAACAATAACTCTAAAATTATTAGTACGATTCATATAAGCAATAAATCGTTATGACTTAAATGAGCTAATAAGTATTAAACAAATCGTAATCCGTGTAGATTCGTTGAAGGAGACGTGACGTTGTGTCTTCGTTTTCATTCATTAAATGCCTTTCCTTCATTGGCGTTAAGGCACGGATATTCTATCCCTTTTGGTGAGGGATTTCTCGACTTTTCGATCCTTGACTTTACTTCACTTATGATATTCCTTTGCTATGATTTCCTTATGCTATGATCCTTTTGATATGATTCGACATAATCCTTTGATATGATTACATTTGCTATGATATTCGTTTGTTATGATTATGAACTTCGATTATGAACCTTATGATTATGAACCATCGATTATGAACTTATGTTATGGAACTACGATATGAACCTTTGACTTCGAACCTTTGATATGAACCCTTATGATATGATTATGCTTTGACCCTTGAGTTTGATACCGAGCCAAATATGTGTTCCTAGTCATGAAGGTAACATGACCGTGTCATTGATGCACCAATGGCATGACTCCGGTGTGTCAGTGATGTTGCACACCATCCCCATTATGTTATATGATTATGAGCTCACTATATGTATATGATTTGGCCACTATGTTTTGGGGCGTATGGATGCATCCTAGATATGTTATGATATGATATGATATGATATGATATGATATGATATGATTTATATGGTGAATGATGTAGGTATGCACGCTGCGTCTTCACATTCCGGAGCTAGCTACTCCATTGGTTCTTGAGGTCTCCCTCCTATTATGTATGGTATACGAGGTCACCCTCCAATACAATGGTTACTATGATATGATATGATATGATATGATATGTTCCGGCTCGTGGTAGATTTACGACAACCCTTACACTTTTGATATACCTATCTTGTACTTTCAGTATTCCCCAACGCACCATATTACGTATAAATTGTTCATTACTTAGTACCCTTATATGACTCACTCTACTACCAAGATATATATATTCCATTGCTTTGATCATCACACTCATTCCGTTACTTGACTATCGTTCCATTCACGTGCGGGTTATTATATGCTTATTGAATTTGATTATGCTATTCATGTTTTATGTGACCATTGATTATCCTGCTATGATGTGATTAATATGCGGTTATCCGAGTTACTGTTTCCATCGATGATATGTGATCTCACCGTTATGTGACCCTACGAATTGTCGGTGATCATGCTAATGTGTAATCGATAGTTTTATCATTTTATTATGTGTACTTGTTCGGTTAATCTCGTGGACTATGACTATCCGTTGTATCCTTACCTGCTGATTGTTGACCTGCCATGTTTACATTTCTGTCTATGCTACGGTTTGTTTGGGTAAATGGTTCAACTTATGTGGTCTGGCTTATTAACTTGGTTAATTGCCCTGCTATGTCTTTAATTCATTTAATTATATCGTTTATACTGCATTCCTACTTATTACGTGTGACTGCCATGTGTTGACTTTGTTGGTACTCCTCGCTTTTGATAATCTTGGTTATGTTTTCAACTAAGGGTTTTGACACTGTGTTTGCCATGCTCACTTACTAATTAATTGCTTCCTTGCTTTTAGATTTTGTTTGACTTGTATGTCTTCTAATTCTTGAGTTGATTGCATGCCATTTATATGTTGTGTGGATACGACGCCCGCTTTGCTTTCTTATGTTTCAATTGTATGCCCGAATTGTATATACTTATATATATATGCCATCAATGCTTTGCTTGGCTTTGTTCTCCTTATTATCATTCACTTTGGATATCTCAGATAATTGTGTTCTGCGGGATCCTCCTTGACTCATTGGTTCCTTTTCATTGTGACTTTGTTATCGGTTTCCTCATTTCACTTGAATTTATGATTTTATTTAGCTTTCGTTTTGTTATATCATTCCTTGGGCTTTTAAGCTCGGCCATTTCTTTCTGCTGCGGTGTTTTAGGTTTGAAGATGGGCTTGATTGGGTGAGTTGGATTATCTAAGTGGACCAACCCTAGTTACCTTATTATTTGGACTTATTTTGGTGGGCTTTTGTTTTGAGATTTCGTTTTATTTTAGACATTTTGGATTTTGTAATTTTCCTTGTAAGTCGATTGTTATTATGACTTGGTACGTTATTCCTTAAGACTTCCGCTTGTAAAATTTTATTTGTATGTTCTGATATGACACCAGAATGTGACACTTCTACCTTTGTCGGTTTGGGGTGTTACACATAATGCGTTGGCTCAACTATTCAGTACCGCTCGCGATAAAATTTTGACTCATGATATTCCTGAGTTTAAGGTCCGTGTATTTGGCGTTATTGGTAGGAATCAGTACGAGCATCCTACATCGAACTCAATTGGAGCAATTGTTTATGATGGCGGGCCAGAAACAGGCACAGAGTTTGATGTCGTTATCGAAAAACGTCCAGGAGATCCGCAACGCATTAATAAGTTGTACCCGTGTTATTTGGCTTTTCAATTCCCTTTATTGTTTGTTTACGGAGAGCAGGGCTATCATGTCAGTCTGAAGCTCAACAACATTAATGACGAGATTGTAGACCCCGAACGAAACATGTCTATGAATTCTATTACGCTTATCAGATTCATGATCGCTATGGACGTTACAATTTATTGACTCGCGGTGGCAGGTTGTTTCAGCAGTACGTTGTTACCGCCTATTGTAGTATAGAACAATGCCGAACCGATTTTCTACGGAACCATCAAGATGATATTAGAGGAGAGTATCTGTCGGGTCTATACAATGCCATAACGAGGGGTGATAGCGATGGATCAGATGTGGGATCGCGAATTATTCTGCCGGCTTCATTTACCGGGGGCCCTCGGTACATGTACAGTCACTACCTCGACGCACTTGCTATTGTCGGGTTCACGGGAACCCTTCATTCTTTGTGACTTTTACATGCAATGTCAGATGGCCGAAAATCGTATAATATATGGAAGCATTTCCACAACTAAATGTTGGCGATAGGCCGGACGTTGTAGATCGCATATTTGAACGCAAGATTCATTCTCTAATAAAATATGTTCAGGATCGGCAACATTTTGGAGAGATTTCTGCTGGTCAGATAACTTTACCCTTTTATACTAATAATTGTATGCTTAAATTCTATTCGATTGTTACATGTTTCGTTGCCTATGTTTATACTAGGGTACATACATCTAACCAGTATTCTTATTTATGTTTGCAGTCCTATATACAGTAGAGTTTCAGAAGCGGGGGTTACCACACTGCCATTTACTTCTATGGGTTAAAGAGCAGCATAGGATTACGAGAGATTGTGATGTTGATCGGTATATATGTGCCGAGTTACTGGATCGGGCCACAAATCCAGAGGCGTATAGAGTCGTTTCTGAATTCATGATGCATGGTCCATTTGGCGTCGTGTTTCCTAATCCTCCGTGAGCAAAACCTAATGGTGCCTGTAAGAAGCACTTTCCTATAAATTACTGCTCAACTACATACGTCGACAAAAACGAATACGTACACTATAGACGCAGAGATACAGGCGCCACTACAATGAGACAGGGTGTTCAGTTAGACAACTCTAACGTTGTCCCTTATAATCTTCAATTATGCCTGGTGTTTTATGCGCATATCAATGTAGAGTATTGCGGGTGGACGATGCTGATTAAGTATTCGTTTAAGTATATTTCGAAGGGGGCAGATAGGATCATTGCCCGTGTTGTGAGACCAATCGGGGAACCGCGTGTTGCATCCACTTCAGAAGGTTAGTAGGGGACGTCGTCGCGCTGCCAAAACATCTGTGTCGATGAAATTAATATGTTAGGAATCGAAATTCCATAAGTAAAAGTCGGTCACCCAATTCAATTATTATCTAGCCAAAGTTAGCTCATGAGACTTGTCATTATTTATGTTATTTATTAGATAAGTAGTAGCGTAGAATAGTATAGTGCAACACCGTGGAGGAAGGACGGGTCTTTACCCATTGTATCCACGATCCACGGGCCGTCGGGAGGTCGTTTAGTTTGTAACCTATAAATACCCTCTACCTTGCAAGGTAGAGGTTGGATATTCTTTGGTAATCTAATATTTCACAAGTTTCTCTTACTAGAATATCCCACTTTCTCTCTCTAAAATCATCTATGTGCTTAGTGTGTTAACGTTATGTTATGTAGATGAAATCCTATATCCTACAATTGGTATCAAGAGCCATGGTTAGATCATATCTTGCACATCTTTGGATTTCTAGTGGTTTTAGGTGGTTTTGAGTTTGAAAAAGTTTAGTGGTTTGTGCATCATTTGGTTGATTTCTTGTGTTAAAGCTTGGATTTTGTTAGTACTTTTTGTTTTGAATCATCACAAGTGTTTAGGTTTTCATTTGGTAGCTTGAATCATCTTGGTTGGGTTGTTTTGGATTGAAAAGTGATGTTTGTGAAGTTTTCTTGCTAGCGACTTGACCTCGGTTTCTTTTCTTGCTAGCGACTTGCTTTACATTTTGTAGCGAGTTGCATTTTGTGGAGTTAGCGACTTAGGCTTAGCAACTAACGGTACAAGTAGTGGATTCTCCACTACGGGTAGCGACAGTGGAAGTTAGCGACTTGTCGTGTGTTAGTTAGCGACTTGGTATATAGCGAGTTGCTATTTAGCGACTTGATTCATTAGCGACTTGAATCTTAGCAATTCTTGCCAAAATTTTGCTAGCGACTAGAGGCTTAGCGAGTTACTATTTAGCGACTTGTCTTTTATTTAACGACTTGGGATGTTAGCGACTTGGTGGTATAGCGACTTAGTTGCTAGCGAGTTGGTTCAAATTCCTAGCGACTTGGGGGTTAGCGACTTGTTACTAATATCTTAGATACTTGGTATTTAGCTACTTGGATTTTTAATACCTTGGTGTAGTAATTCAAGATAACACAATGTCATTCATCATGATCCTCTAATCACCAAAGTACTTGCTCTCTATGACACCACAAAATAGTGAAAAAATGCTTCCACAGAATGTTCTACATTTAATGATTCAATAACGCTTAATCAAAACAACTCGGATGAGTCACTCTTAATGTTTACAAATGATGCAAAGAAAATGGAATGCACCAGTGAGCCCTTTCAACATCTCAGCCAGCTTCTCAAACTACTGTTATCTACAACTATGGATCGAACAAGTTGTGCTATCCTTCGTCAAGATTTTCCCACTTTGACAAGAACTGTTTTACTTAACTTAGAACGGCTGAGGATTCAAATTACCAAAGAAAAGTTCTCAACTGATGATTCTCATGCGACTCTTCAAACTATCTTCAATCAATTTCACCCACTTATCAGGGAATATTCCTCGATTTTGATGATAACATGGTGGAATCTCATTCAAGAAACACACGGAATGGAAATTCATGAGTTCGAAACTCATTCATTCAACTTATGAGTAATATGGAAATATACATCAAGGAAGGCGCAAAGAGAATAATAAAATTTGAATGAATTGAATGAGTGTCAAGAGACACTATGGAGCGATTGTGACAAGTCATGCAATAGACCGATTGAACGATGAATGATACCGAATGCGAATTTGATCGCAATGAAAAGGATGAAGACAACAACACGGATCTCAAATACTCGAGTCGAGAAAAGGTCTCAAGCGATAAGGTACATAGCGATCACATAAATTCTTATGTAAAGGTACACGACTCTTACTCGAACATAACACCATGAAATCGATCTTGGTTGAGCCTGAATCTAATTTTAATAACATGATTGAAAAAAGGGTATATGATGAGCTTTCAAACAAATTTTCAATTCTTGAAAAACATTGTATTTCATTGGAAATTGAAATACAACAAAAGGATGAAATCTTTTATGCAAAAAACCTTGTATTAATCGGGAACTTCGAATTTCGAGAATTTTTGAAATTAATCGGTTAAAATCCAGTTCGGGACAAAGATTCGACCATAGGCAATCTAAATTACTTCTTTCGGATGTGCGAAATATGATTGTCATGAGATGAGTGATACACTAGAATCTAGAAATCTTGAACTAGCTCTATGTGTGTCCAACCTATTAAGAGAAAATGAGTCTTTAAGAAAGAACTTTGAGAAACAAATTCTAAGTTAGTCAATCAATCTAACCTCTTCTTTGAAAGACATTGATTACCTCAAAGCACAAATTCGGGATAAGAGCTTCAATATTGTTGCCCTAAAAATGAGCTTAGGAAATCTATTGGAAATAGGAAGAACACTAAGTTTGCAAAACCTTCAACTTTGGGAAAGTCAACTGTTCAAAACCACTCGAAGCGTATAGTTATTAAGCGACTAATGCCTTTAGATATGAAAGAGTTAAACCATCGAAATCTAGGCTTACCTCCCGAGTTGATAATATTTACATTTTGTCAAAACCGGTCACTTCATTGCCTAGTTCGATATGATGAATCTCAAACCTCGGTTAATGTTCAATGCTCTAAGATCGATAATACAAAAGTACAACTAGCTCTCATGCAAAACATCATTTGGTTGATCAATCCCTAAAAATACTCTAATCACAAAAGGACCAATAGTCAAAACAAGGTTGTGCACACATTCAATTCAACTAACAATTGTTTCAAATGGATTCCCAGGCGATTTTTAAGTTTACAGGACTCAAGCGGACTTACATTCCTAGATCTTACCTCAGTGGATTCCAGGAAAACTCTTCAAGAATATTGAACCTAATGGGATCCCCATTAATGATAAATCATATTATCTTGTGATGCATCCAAGCTGTGAGATTAAGCATGTCACTAACCCTTCTATGTGCAATTCTACATGTGCTTCGGTACAATGTGCTCTCGATCTTTTTAGGTACAATGCTCAACTCAATCGGGAACCTCATGACTTGGTTTCCATCGAAATGAATATGGCTCATTCGGGAGCTATAGCATGCGAATTAATGTACCTATTACTTTGACTCCTATTCACCTTGAATCGGGACTCGCTCGTTTATATCTGAGTATAAATTAGCTTAAAAAAAAATAAAAAAAAAAAAAAAATAATAATTTTAATAAAATATTATTATATGTTATAATCTATATTTTTTAATTCATAAATTTGTCTTTTCATCCATCTAATAAAAGATTTATTCGTTGTTATCGATAACATCTACGATCCTAGAAATATCATTCAATAATGATACGGGATCATAGATGAAGTTCGAACAATTATATATTGTCTTATTTTTAAGCAGGTTGGTTAAAGTCAATCAATGGTCTTTGTTGACATTGATTGAGGAGATTTTTTGTAAGTTTTCTTGCTTATACCTTGATCTTTGGTTATGGTGTTTGCTCGGTTGTAGGTTGTTGTCTTGTCTTGCTTTTGTGATTATCTTTGTGTTCCCATGTATTGAGTGTTTTGCATTGAATGTTTATTTGATTCATGGTTATCATTGTGCTAGTTATGCTATCGATTTATCTAATGGCCATGGATTATAAATTACTATGCATAAAATGATAAGATTGCTTCCTTTCATGACCATGTTGGCAACTTCTTTTAAAAACACTAGTGACTTAGTTTAAAATACTTGATAGCGAGTTGCTACACTAGCCACTAAACCACAGGGACCGAATGTGACAATTAGGAATTCTTGAAAATCCTCCTCTTACCCCTAGCGACTTAGTATTTTTCTTTTTTTCTTTCTTTCAAACCTTAAAACATTTTTTTCTTTCTTTCCTTAATCGCTAAGCATTCGTCATAGCGATTTAGGAGTGGTATGATTTAATCTTTCACTATTTGTTATCCTATACATGTCCATGTTGCTTTTCTAACACATCTTTTAACGGATCTCATCGTGCTTGGGATTCGTGACATTTGATTCCCATATAGGTTCGAATTATTATGTAATCATGTTTTGTTGTAATGATGATTTTGCAAATGTGTTAAATGTTTGGTATAACTGTTCTTGAGTGTTTGTTAATGTGTGAATCTAGGTGTTGTATAAATGGTGGTTTGGGTTTTATTTGTTGAAGTAACAATTGTTGTTGTCTGCGACTTAAGTATTGTTCTTGATAGTGAGTTAGTTTATATGTTCATCATGGCGAGTTAGAGCTTTTAAGCATGTCAAGATAGCGACTAAGTTGTGTTGGTTTGGGATGATTATCGATTGCGAAATAATGTTCTTGATGGCGACTTAATATTGTTCTTGGTAGCGAGTTAGTTTAAATGTTCATCGTGGCGAGTTATTGTTTTTAATTCTGTTCAACTTAGCGACTAAGTTCTTTGTGGCGACTTAGTGAACTATTTATTAGCGACTTTGGTAGCGACTTAGTTGTATCATTATTATTGGCGACTTGTCTTTACAAGTTAGCGAATTAATAACGATAGCGACTTAGTAAGCAGATATGTAGCGACTTGGCTATATTCGGTTCATGGCGACTTGTCTTTACAAGTTAGCGAATTAGCAAATGTAGCGACTTAGTGAACTAAACTTGTAGCGACTTGAATGTGTCCTTGGTGATAGCGACTTGTCTTTACAAGTTAGCGACATAGTTTGCTTTCATGTAGCGAATTAGTCTTGGTTAGCGACTTGTCCATTTATGACTAGAGACTTGTTTGGTTTGTTTTCATTCGGTGTCTAGGGTTATTAAAATGTTTAAAGGCAATTTGCTAGGATAATCTCATGCTTACAATCTTGATTCGAGTTTCTGTAGCAACTTGGATTGACAACTTACTCTTTGTAACTTGCTATAACATTTTGTTTAAGCAAGTTGTTCTTGAACTCCTTGTGGCTATTCAATGTTACATCTTGTTTCATACAATCGCTATATCACTTCTACATTTGTATCTTGGTTCATGACATTATTTCTTTGCAAATGTGCGTTTTAACCTTTTAATTCCAAAACAACTCGTCTCGTGAAAAGCTGTATCAAATGGAGTCTTTATCCTTTATGTCTCGCTAATGTCACTCATTCTATCTCTATATGCCTATGGGAACCACATGCGAGCTTCTAAGTTTTGTATGTTTATAACATAAGGGTGTATTCAATGTTGTCTAACTATACATTTACAATCTAACATGTTCCCAATCATTGTTGTTGGTTGTATTTCTCATTTAGATCTTCAATGGCAAACACAACCTCTGCTGAGAACATTGCATCTTACGCTCCATCCATAGTCCTTTCGGATGATGAAATCCTTCCAAAAGTCAATGGGCGAAATTGGAAAAAGTAGCATTATTTAGACCTACAAAAGTTGCAACAAAATCCTATCCTCAAAGTGTCTATTGATATCCTCAAGAACACAAACTTCTTGATTGCTATTACCAAGCAATGCACAATTCCCACCATTTACATACAACAATTACGGAACACCATTCAATGGGACAAAATCACATTAAATACTCACATAAAGCTGGATGATAAGGAATTTGTGATTGATTCGGATATTCTTAGCAAGGCTCTAGAAATCACTCCTGTAACCCCAACATCGTTACGAACCTCCACCTAGTCTTGACGATCTAATTGTCTTTCTAATTGGTTTGGGATATCGAGACTAGCATATCAAGGGCTTCCAACATCATCCTTTGGACACATGTATCAACCACGGAGAGCAATGACAACTGTTCTCAACTTGTGCTTATCGGCAAAACATCGGGGTTCGATAAAGTGAGAATTCCCATCTTGCAAATCCTATGGGGTATCGTTAATAGGGTGAATGTGAATGTCACAGATCGTATATGGGAAGAATTTTCTTTATCAATGAACACATTCATATCGATAGAACAAACTTTCGAATAAAGCTCGAAATCGAAAAAGCGAACAAGCTTGTGATTCCGACATCGATTTTCCAAGCTTGTTATCCGGTACTTGCGACAAACTCACAACTTCAACCCCGAGATTGGATCGGATCTTCACGGTCAGAAAAATGAATTTGTTTTAGGTAACCTTAAATATGTTCCTAGAGGTATGGTTAAAGAAATCTTTGGATTGCCAATTCACGATACCCTACTCACGGACGATATCAAGAAAAGGACTACTTCAAACAATACAAGAAATGTCTTTGCGGATCCTCGATAATATCACACCCATTCCTCCACAACCCAATGCTCCCAAGTCCACTTCGGGATCACAAGCGTCTTATGCCTCTCTTCCTAAAAGAGGCGTGAAAGGTCACAACATTCGGACTCCACATCCAAGAAGCGAAAAGGAAAGAAGAAGAAAGTGGAAAAGGATAATGTTGAGGAATCGAGGGTTTCGGGGTAACATGAGGTTGGTGATGAAGATGATCTTTGCTCTGCAACTTGGAATCCAACAAAGCCTAGAAAGTCATAATGTGAGAACGCCGAGTTGGAGGAGTAGTGTTAAGAGAACACGATCAATTGCCATGACAAACAACCCCAATAACACAAGACAAAGGAAAAGGTTGTTAGTCGCGATCTTGAACAAGCCGCTCAAATGCTTCTAACAATCTCTTCTTCCCCTTAAGAACCTCAAATCAATATGAGCGAAGAGAAGAAGCTGAATCCTCTTCTACTAAGGAACCATCTGGGTTGGAAAAAGTGTCGAAACATTAAAAGAACCTCCGACATCAAGTGTTTCTCGTCGATCGAATGTTGATAACTTGGTGCATAAAGACTCACGGGAGAATCTTGAGTCAAGATCGATGAGACCATGCACATGGAAGAACCAAATCTATCTACCGGGTCTCTATCTTCACTAAAGAACCTGAATCTGAGACTTCACCTTGGTGATCAATTCTTAAATGACAAACCCATTGATCCACGAGTCTTCCAAGCAAGATAATGACAAGGAGGATGCACAATCCATGTTTAATGTCGACATTGACAAGACACATCATCTATTCCTCCCATATCGGCACCTTCTCTCACTGTGCACTTCCACCTCCTAAACACCTGCTCAATCAATGTACTAACACCACCTACATCTTCACTTTCCCCGAACCGGTCATTATAGATTCTTGATATGGATGCTCCACCGCTTCACCACCTCAAATCCTTACTTGGATCAAGCTGCTTGCGGAGCGGTAAAAGGATAAAGCTCTTGAAAGGCAACTTCCAATCTGTTGATTCACTTGAGGATCGTGTCTATAGATTGGAGCATCTCAACTTGATGAAGGGTTGCGGCCGCCATTGAAGGGAAGTTAAGGATCTTGTGGAATGGGCAATGGAAGCTCCACTTCTTAGATGGTTCAAGGACCTACCTATTGCCGATATGAGGCTGCTCTTTTAGAAAAGATGTATGATGTTGAAGAGGACAAGCATGAGGTCCACAAGAAGCTATATGAGGCACTTGAAGAATCAATTAAGTGCGACAATCATGAGCGATGCTTGATTGACATCGAGGAAAAGGAAGCTAAGAAGAAAAGGAGGGCCATTGTGTTGGAAACATTGCGGAAAGACCGTAAAGATCCTCCTCCACCTCCACCTCCAACGGGGTCTTTGGAATTCTGGAGTGGTGAATCTTCTAAGACAACCAACACACCTCCACCACAACCACCATCATCACCACCAAACCTTCCAATCAATCAAGTCCTACAAAGAGCAGTACTCAGAAGAAATCTGCTGCTTGGACGACGGTTGATTCAAGGTTCACATCCACATCCACCTCTATTCCTGATGATCAAATGGTTCACGAAGAGTCGCATGTCATGGTAGATTCGGAATCTGATGAAGATGATGCATCAACAAAGCATATTCCTAAGCCATCAGAAGATTGGTTTGATACTTACATGGCTGGTAATCGCACTAGCACATCCAGAGTAGCACTTTCAAGGGACACAATTCAAAGTTGCATTGTTGAAGATAGACCTCCTACTCCAGAACCTACATGGACCATCCCAGAGTCTGACTCGATTATTCCTGACAACAATTGGGCATCAATTATCACCAATAATTATGAAGTTCGGTGAAAACTCTCTTACGCACTACTGCGGTGATATGGGAAGCTTTATTAGATGGTTTTGTGAGCGGAAGAGTATCTCATCCATAACTCCAAGAGATCTTGAAGGACAAGCTTATGAAATTGTCAAAGTCTTCCACTCGGATGCCAATCATCTTCAATATCGGATGGAAGAATGCCATAAGATCTTTGAATGACCAAGTCGGTGAGCAAATTAGTCAACTTCAATGTCAACAAATCTCTTCCTCTTGGTGGTGAACACAGTCGGATGACCATTCGGTGAATTCTTCTTCAATCATGACTTGGACTATCGTGTGCTCGCTCTGTTGAAAGAAGACCAGCTCTATCAATTTCAAAGATGAAAGCGCAACCTACTCGATCGGGGCTTGAGCAGATGGTTCTGATCAATGCAGGGGATGAAGAGCGAAAGTATGACATTGCCGCTTCATATGGTATTTCTCACTTGGTGGTTCAAAAGAAGAAGTTCTACATCGAAGACATGGTCTTGATAAAAGCCTTGATGATGTTCGATCAAAGTTGCAAATCTTAAGTGTTGTTTGTGTAGAGATCTTCCTATCTATGGATATGAGTATTTGAAGAAGATAGTCCTTAAAAGCGGACTTCAAAGTGTATACTATTGAGGAAAACGACTTCAAACATCTTACGCCAAATGATTTGAAGATCTCTATCTCTTGAATCTCAAGGACACCTTGAACATTTACTGTCCGTGAGAAAAAGGCCCTCTCTGCGGTTGTCACTCTTTGGATCGGGGCTTAGTCATTCAAAGCGAGTTGAGGACTTTCGACAGCATGGAAAGCTACCAAACAAGGATCAACCTTACAAGTCCACAATGGAATGCAACAGGCATGAATTTCATCGTGAATACAAAGTTCTTGACACCCCTAGAGCCGTCATCTTCACCGAGCGGATATGGGACTCGCATGCTTATGCGACTATGTGAGCTCTACAAGTTTAGTGACGGAACTCTCAAATTGGTTGAAGAAGAACTAGACTCTAGAGTGAAAGAAATCAAAATTGATATGAAATCATGGGTAAAGACTACTTTCGGGTGATGATGACTTAAAGCGGTGTAAAGATTTCATTCTTGCAATCGGTGAAGACTAAAGACTCGAAGGATCTTCCATGACCTTGAAAGCTTTGTTGGTGGTAGACTTAGTGATGGGCATTACAAACTACTTCAAAGAGCGAATGAAGACATCTTGGAAGTAGTCTACATTATGTATTAAATTTATGTATAATGTGGTGTACAAACTATGAACAAGCTGTAAGGCATGTAATAGTGCTAGGTTATGTCTTGTGGTTTCCCTTGTATCAAAAGGGAACATCATGTTGTCCACTTCGATCATATAAAAGCGGACATATTTTCTCCAACAAATATTTTGTCTCATACATATTTAAATCACTTGAGATCCAAAATCTCAAAGTTTGAAATTTTGATCGGGGAGAAAATGTGATATAAATATGAAAGATGTTAAAAGATGACCAACTTTTGTGCATACTACTCTCAATATGTGCTAAACAATTTTGAATCTCGAAGCATATATTAAGGGGAGCATTTTTTGAGCAAATTCAAGACATCGGGGTACACAACTTTCCATTTTTCTAAGGTACCTTGATTGTATGTTAAATGGCTTCTAATCGTTTGGTGATCATATACGCACTTCAAAAGGGTTCCTCTAGTATGTGCAAAACCCTCTTTCAAACCTAGAAGCACATATTGAGGGGAGCAAAATTATGAAAACCTCATCCTTCCCAAAATGCTTTATCTACTTGATTTGATTAGGAAGTGATGTTGATATCTTTAGAAAATGGTAATCAAAGAAGTTAATTCTTCCTCTTGCCTCCGTGTGCAAAACAATTTCAAACATTTGATGCACATGTTGAGGGAGCACTTATTCTAAAAATATCAAAAACAATTCGGTACAAAATGTTTTGATAATATATCACAAGTATCTGGATTGATTTTCAAATGGTTTTCAATTGGTTCCAATGGCGGATGAACAATACCAAATAGACCGACCAACTTTACTTTATATGCGGTGATATAAGGATGATAAGGTTAGGTATTGGTTCCCATGATCCGCGAGCGGAGGGATCTACCGAGGACAATCCACTAGTTAGTGTAGAAGTCCTTAGGTATGATGATAAAGGAGAAAAATGAGATATGGGAAGAGTGCGGATGAGATAGAGCTAATCTTGGAACAAACCCAACAAGGTTCTAGCTATGAAGTCTCGGTAAGCTTGAAGGGTTGAAGAATTAAAAGGAATTGAATGAGAAAGGGTGAAAACAAATAGCCCTCCATATATTCAACCTTAGGGCGAAACGGGTTCAATTCATATACTCTTGATGGTAACATCGGTATTGAAGACAAGGCGTCATGGACCCGGTGGCGCATTGCACTTCAACTTTCCAAACCACTCAAGTTCCTCTTAAAAGGACTTGTTTCATTCTCACGAGGAACCGACATTATCTATCGACTTTCTCTTAGAGATTGTTGATATTGAAGAAGACCCTCTCCTAGTCTCGACACGGGATCCAAATATGCACAAATTGAGTCTAGAGCCACGAGATCATCAATAAATCTCATTAGGACACTTTCAATGAAGACTCTCTGTTTCACATAATGTGGAAGAGAGATTATATCTTGAGTCCTCGCATTATCCTTGTGGTATTGCGGAACATCTTAGTGATGTGTTATCATATTCACAATGAAGATGGAAAGCCTTGGAGCCAACATCAAACAAGCTCTGGTAGGTGGCATGTGAGATCTATTATATAGATCAACCATGTGACAAGCGAGCGAAAACAATGGGGCGATTCAATCTCTTGAATCAATCCTAGTTCGAGTTATGGATTGACGGATACCTTTGAAAAAGCGGTCTTTGTGCTTAAAACTCTTTTCTTTAGCACGTCGACCGTGTACTAATTTTCAAATCAAAAGGTGTTTTATGATTGATAATTGATTTTCAATAAAACCTTCGTTGTATTGCAAAACAATTTCTATTGAGCAATACGATTGTTTTCAAATCTCTTTTCATCAATCGGTGGACTTAAATTATTGGTTCACTCACTCCGTGTTGTCTTCTTTGAGGCGTTCGGTTTGAGAACGACTAGGCATTGCGAAACCACATCAAGAAATTCTTGAATCTTACGATCATCGAGCGATGCTTGTCTTGATCAGCGGGGAACCGTGGGCGTGTACCTCGATTCAACGAAAGTGATCAAAGACACTCTTAATGCGCTTTATTGCTAAGCTGTTTTATGCGGTACACCCGGCGTTTGCGGTGATCGAATGAAGCGGTCAATCCATAGCCGCATGCTCATAACACATTCATCTCAAAAGAAATCATGATTAGTGCATCAATGACTCGATATTTTCACTCCATGCTTACGCTTTCTGCTGCTTGCCAATATCATGAATCAGCGAAAGTTTCCGCTACTCGATGAGAAGATTTCATGATCGAGAATGTGAGCATGTCGGTCAAAAGTCACAACACCACAATGGATATCTCGAGATTTGCATTAGTCGATGATCTCAAAAGCGGCTCAAAATTATTGTTATCACGATGGATCGGGCACTCAACCTCCACGAATTATTCATTTCGGTTGTTCAATGATGTACTCTCCACGGATGCACTTAGTTTGATTACTTTGTTGAAGAAGTCTGAGCTCAAGAATGAAGATCTACTTGAAAGCTAGGATATACAATGTAATTTATGGGGTGACCTCCATAGGGAGATTGTTAGAATCGGAAATTCCATAAGTAAAAGTCGGTCACCCCAATTATTATCTAGCCAAAGTTAGCTCATGAGACTTGTCATTATTTATGTTATTTATTAGATAAGTAGTAGCGTAGAATAGTATAGTGCAACACCGTGGAGGAAGGATGGGTCTTTACCAATTGTATCCACGATCCACAGGCCGTCGGGAGGTCGTTTAGTTTGTAACCTATAAATACCCTCTACCTTGCAAGGTAGAGGTTGGATATTCTTTGGTAATCTAATATTTCACAAGTTTCTCTTACTAGAATATCCCACTTTCTCTCTCTAAAATCATCTATGTGCTTAGTGTGTTAACGTTATGTTATGTAGATGAAATCCAATATCTTACAGAGGCTTTCGCAAATATTATCTATTCCTCTAAGACACATGAATGAACCAAAGCTGCGGGGTGGTGTTCTTTATGAACTTGAGGCGACTTTAGGTTTCTATGGTAAATCGTTGATAGATTTTGGATTACCGATGCCACCTCAAGGACTGTTGGATATGTTGCAAAACCGTTTGGTTATGGAAGAAAAATGTTATGACGGGGCGTTCTTTGGCGATAGAACGAGACGTATTGATTCCATAGTTGAGCGAACAAAGAGATCTTTGATATAATTGTTAGCATACGGTAAATAAAAGCGGGGAGCTAATGTTCGTGTATGGGCATGGTGGCACCGGCAAGACTTTCTTATGGAAAGCTATAATATGTGCGTTGCGGGTAACATTATTCTGGCAGTCGCTTCTTCGGGTATAGCATCGTTGTTATTGCCATCTGGGAGAACAACCCATTCGAGGTTCAAATTGCCTTTTGAAATAACTGATCAATCTACGTGCAACGTTCGAAAGAAAACACAGATCTCCGAACTACTGAAGCAAACAAATCTTATTATATGGGATGAGGCTCCCATGAACGATCGTAGATGTTTTGAATCCTTAGATAGGACAATGCGTGACGTGTTGGATGAGCTTGATACCATCTTTGTCAGAAAACCAATCCTTTTAGGTGGTGATTTTAGGCAGACCCTTCCCGTGAAAAAAAGAGGCTCCAAAAATGATATTATTGCATCTTCGATTTCTGAATCGTACCTTTGGCAATGTTTCAAACTCTTTGTTCTCACGCAAAATATGCGTCTTAAACTTTCAGGTTTAGAAACTCAACAATATACGGAGGTAGAGTCTTTCTCAAAATGGTTGTTGGCTATAGGAGAAGACAATATTAGAACTGCAGACTTTCAGGATCCTGAAAATGCTTCGTGGGTGGCCATACCTGAAAAGCATTGTATAAGGGATTCAGACGAAGCACATATGGAGTTGGTGAGATTCATATATGATGACGATACTCTACAGAGACCGACGGCAGAAAAACTGCAAAAAAAAAAAGCGATCGTCTGTCCAAAGAACGAGACGGTGGATGCTATAAATGGAAAAAGTTTTACAGATGCTACATGGAGAGACTACCGTTTACACAAGCCACGTTGAAGCTGTACCGCATGGGGATGATGTCGGCACTGCATAATTGCTCTATCCTACAGAGTACCTAAACACACTTACGTTCCAGGTTTTGCCACCTCACAAGCTCCATCTCAAGATCGGAACACCGATTATGTCATTACGAAACCTAAACCTTGCTGGGGGACTTTGTAACGGAACTAAAATGATCGTAACGCAGCTACTAACTAAAATCATAGAAGCAAAAATTATTACTGGAACAAAGATTGCTCAAAAAGTTTTTCTTCCAAGAATAACGCTTACAAGTAAAGACGAGAAGCTCCCCTTCGTATTTAAATGACAGCAGTTTCCGATTAAGGTTTGTTATGCGATGACGATTAACAAAAGTCAATGACAATCATTAAAACGGATAGGTGTTTACCTCTAGATCCTATATTTGGGCATGGCCAGTTATATGTAGCACTCTCGAGAGCAACATCTTCAGAAGGGTTGAAGATACTGATCAAACAATATGACGACCAGGCACCTAACACTACAAAAAAATATAGTTTGTAATGACTTCCTCACCAAAGTTAGGGGTGGACAGGTTCTTTATTGTTTTGAACCTTTTCGCACCATTTATAGGCTGCCACCGTTTACTTTAATCAAATATGGTCTTCATTGGCATTAAATATTGGCTATTTTCTTTTTTCATACTTTGGTGTTACGCATTTCTATACTGGTGCACATTACTCAGATTTGACCTTATACCGCAGAAAACATGCCTACTTTTATTTAACCATCCAACATAAATGTTAGCTCATGACATTAGTTATACACTATCTTATTTACCATATCTAACATGTTATATCTTACAAACCTAATCTATTCCTGCTAACATTATTTATTGCAGATGGTATATGTACATCTACAAATCCTGTATATATAGTCAGCCAGATATACTCACGGATATATACATAAATATAATTTATTTCCACATTTTTTTTCATTTCTGCGTAAGTTAAGTAGCTGATAATATCAATTGATGTGCCTCATTATGTTTGCCATCCTTATTCTGCGGTGTGGAAAAAAACCCATATTTTCTATAATATATCCTCTGCAAAATGTCTATTCGCACACTGATCTGATGCGGATACATAGTGGCAAATTAATTCACGTATACTTATACAACTATCGTAGTCTCCGTACACATTCAGTTTGTGCATCACGTTTTGTCAGTACTATAATAAATATCTATGCTACTCTGTTTAGTGTGTTACCTGTATGCAGGCTAATGTCGACCGTCCCTGATCCAGTTTCACCTCAAATGGAAAAAGGCAAAGACATCGTTGTAGAATCAGACATCGTTAGTCTTGCAAATATTAAACCAACGACGCTGAATAAAGCTATTGAAGTTAAAGTGTATCGCAAATGAATCTCGAAAACTTTTCCAAATCTCACTCCAACCAAGTATTGATGCATCCTTCTGGATAGACGGGTTCGGATCCCTAAACCAAAATATACCACCAAACTTTATAACAGTACTATAATTGCACATCCATCCATCAATATTTATGGCATCGTTATAATAATATGGTCATGCTATCCAAGCTAATATTGAATTGAAAGATGTTGAAAAGTATAACGCGCTTCAAGTTAATTCAGTGTACCGGATCGTAGGTTTTGGATCTCAAAATACTGAGAGATGGCAGCAAAACTATCAACAATAACTACACGCTTCTATTTGGAAAATTGACACAGATGACTGCTATCTCTGATCAGCGCTTTCGGAACACTATTTTGAATTCGTTGCCTTTAATGAGCTGGGAAAAAAGGTTGATACAAAAGATTCAACATTAACAGGTACGTTATATTTTAACATGACCTTTATACATCAATATTTTATTCTAACTCATAAGTACATTTCTAGACTACATTGGATATATATGTGCTCTAGGAAAGGTCAATGAAGCAGGGGATGCTACTACAAATAGAACACGTAGAATGAAGGTGGAACTTCAAAACCTCAAGTAAATAAAAACAAACCTACATAACGTAACCATTGATAAGCATTTATAACTGCCAACATTCTTTTCATGACTGCGGGCAGAGTGTCCCGTTAACTTTTTGGAATGAGCTTGCGACAGATTTCTCGATGCAGACATACATGGAATTACAACAGCCAGTTGTTCTGGCAGCAAGCTCCTGCTATGTTAAAAGATATGCAGCATATAAAATTGCTCATGTTGTGTTATAAATTGTGACATACCTATTTTTGTAACCCATCAATGTCTTTTTAGCTACGGGCGCTTTACAGCTTTCATCAACTCCTGCCACGTACGTTTACCTTAATCCCAACGTGCCAGAGACAACACATATATTGGATGTGTAAGCGTCAAATTGACTTTCGTGTAGCAAGATATAGAAAACCCGTCATAACTTCTGACGCAAATATTAACTCACATGTACAACGAGTTATTAGGGACAACGTCTCTGTTGGAGTATCAGCCACATACAGAAGGTACAAGCGAGGCTGAAATACCAAACAACAAAGTTGATTTGAAAAAATTGCCGGCAGTTAACCCAGAGACGCACAAGGTAACAATAATATTAGTAAAAATTCTAATGCAAATAACATTGGCGTTGCTCATTGACTGCGTAACGCAGGGTGTCCGCTTTACTGTTGAAGCTACATTAGCAAGAATTGATACAACAGCTACATGATGTTTTAACAAATGCGGTGTATGTGGTAAGGGTTTAGACGCTAAAAACCTACATTGTCAGTTCCATGAGTATGGTACCTGCTCAGAACCCACAGCTCACACGTGCAGCTCATCAGATCACCCCAACGTTTAATCAGTGCGTGTACATGAGCACAAGGTCGAGGTTAAATGACTTGACTTATGAAACCAGACAACCGACAAAATGATCCAGACAAAGACCGCTCCTGTTACACCATTTTCACACCAGCAAATCGAACACAGATCAAAAAGACTACGTCAATAACCAAAATCGTCAACAACACAAAGAAAATTCATCAATCACCACTGCTCGACACATTATCGACGGATGCACGCTACGCGAAGTCAGTAACGTTCGTCAAGAACGCTGTAAAATTATCGTCAACAAAAGCAAAACCATGCGCATATATGATCACCCGCATTCTTAACACCTAATGCCAACCGCAAGCAGAACAACGACCGTGCATAACTCGCAATTTTCAATCTCACATATAAGCGTAACCTGAATCAAACCCAAACAGGAGACCGAACGAAATCGGATCGTCATCTTCCATTCAACACAACGCTGGAAAAGAACAATAAAACACCTACATATAGAACTTCAACCAACAGCCGATACATCACGCCAAAACAATTACAATGCCGCGACATCTTAGCACCGCACACCATTATCATACGACAACCACATCACCAGTCAAGAAACCACATAAAACAACATTGCAAACCATAAACAACACCCAGAAAATTTAACGACCATTTAAAATTTGTTTACCAAAAGATCAAACAATGTGAATCCCAGATTTTCCCTAACCAACAAACCATCAAGTTGGTTATTTATACCCAGCCAGCGGACGATAAACACCCGGACACAACATATACCGCAAAACCCCCCAAAAGAACATACTTAAAAACCGCACCCCGGGGTTTCCCAAGCTCTGTCATCTCGCCGCTACTAAGTGAGTTTCAGACCCCCGCTTACTTGTTTTCATAACTGCTGGGGGAGATGCATGCTTAAATATTTTCACGTAGTACTTTTTTGAGACTAAACTCTATCATGATTACCATTGTTTCTAAATCAAAGGTTACACTACATAAATTGTTCTTGTTTATGTGTTTCGCATCTGTCAGATAACGTGCTCTAAATCAATGACTACCGATATACATCGAGTTAGGTGCTATTGATTATGTGCTATGGTCCTATTGATTACGTGCTATTGTTCTACGAGAGTTAGGTACTATTGTGAATTCATTTGACATCATATGTTTGGAACATAAACCACACACATTCTCGCAAAATGTGAACACACAGTTGCAAGTTTTGTATACGGACTTGAACCGAGTGGATTTACAATGCCTTTGCTACATAAACGATTTTGAAAGTCTTTACATTTCAACGATTTACAATGCCTTAGCCGCATAAACGATTTTGGAAGGCTTTACATTTCAAAACAAACTCTATGAACTCACTCAACCTTTGTGTTGACACTTTTAGCATGTTTTCATCTCGTGTATCTAAGGCATTCACATCATGACACGATTTGGACACATCATGGAGTCGCGATGACGACGCTGCCTCACTGGGTTTTCATACTTAAAACATCGTCAATTGTAAACAAACTTATTTCCGCACGTTGATTTATATTTGGGACCACTTTGTAAACTCGATTATTTTAATAAATCAAACGATGTATTTTCCAAACGACACTTTAGGTCGCTCAATATAATCGTGATGCATTATGACAATGATCCTCAGAATTCCATTCACGCAAAATGTGTAATTGGGTGTGACAACAACCATTTTGAGAAAGACTCTACCTCAGATATTGTTGAGTGTCTAAACTCGAACGCTTAAGACGATATTTTGCGCGAGAACAAAGAGTTTGAAATATTGCCAAAGGTACGATTCAAAATCAAAAACAATAATATCATTTGGAGCTCTTTTTCACGGAAGGGTCTCTAAAATCACCACCTAAAAGGATTGGTTTTTCGCCAAAGACGGTATCAGCTCATCCAACACGCTACGATTGTCCTATCTAAGGCTTCAAAACATCTACGATCGCTCACGGGAGCCTCATCCCATATAATAAGATTTGTTTGCTTCAGAGTTCGCGATCCGTTTCTTTCAACGCTGCACGAGATTGACTGCTAATTCAAAAGGCAATTTGAACCTCGAATGGGTTGTTCTCCCGTATAGCAATAACAACGATATACCCAAGAATCGACCTCCGTAATGATACCGTCAAGAATCAACGCACATATTATCGCTCATAAGAAAGTCTTGTCGGTGCCACCATGCCCATACACGAACATTATCGCTTTTATTTATCGTATGCTAACAATTATATCAAAGATCTCTTTGTTTAGCATTCAACTGTGGAATCAATACGCTCTTTCTCGCACAAAGAACGCCTGGCTATAACATTTTTCTTCCATAACCAAATGGTTTTGCAACATATCCAACGCCTCGAGGTGGCATCTGTTATCCAAAATCTAGCAACGATTACCAGAAACCTAAAGTCGCCTCAAGTTCATAAAGAACACCACCCGCAGCTCGTTCATTCATGTGTCTTAGAGGAATAGATAATATTGCGAAGCCTCGAATATCGTGTGACATCCGCTCCGCAGAGTATTCCATAAAACCTCGGCTCCCGCTACGTAAGATCAAGAATCGCACAAATAATGTCCGCATCTCTTCCGACGTGCCGATATGGTCGCTTCTTCTAGTGCAGCTTAGCCATTCACCGTCATCGCTAACAAACCCAAGGCTCACAAAGGTAACACCACCAAAAGTGATTAGCAATGAAGTCGGTATTACTAGGGTGCTACCGATTGGTACAACACAATGTATAGAACAACGTTTAACTGAGAAATCTTATTTCATAAAGATTTATGTTTACATCTTTCAAAATGTATATTGTGGAATGTAGCCCAAAAAGAATTTAAGTGGTCCAAATTATATTGTAGTCTTCTACGATCACGCCAGCCAACGCCCAAGCGCCCAAAGTTTAGCTATCGCCGCAATCCCGAAAATACATGCTAAAAGTGTCAACAAAGGTTAGTGAGTTCACACGCTTTAATGCACAAAGTAGTTTCCAAACAGATGATCTATTGGTTGTCAAAGTTTCGAAGGGTCCATTATGTATGCGGGCGTGTTCATGCCTCGAATGTTCCACTACTTGCCGATCTCACCCGAAAACATGCCCCTACATGCAACATGCTCCAACCTAGCAGAAGGTGATACTATGCACCCGCTAGTGGATGTGGGATGGCTCTACCCTTAAATACGCTATCCATAAATATCAAACCTCGTCCTGCATAAAAGGAGTGAGTTAATAAGTGTAGTACCGTGACTAGCTTGTTCTCAGCGCCAAACATAAGCATACATATCGCTTTGCATTAAATAGCGAGCATAGCTCAAGAGATTAAATCATTTCAAGAAATCCATAATTCCATGAATGCACAACCAATTCGCTTTTAAGTAATCATAACATGCTTTTCACCCCAAAACGAGTAAAATGGTAAATGGGGTCAGAAACTCACCTTAGAGTGTAGTGACATAAGTAACATAATGGTGTCAAGGAGTATGATGATCAAGATAAAGAAGCATAGCACAACGATACGGAATCGGCATAACCTAATAGATATAAGCTTGTCTCATAATATGATACGAATAGTAATCGATGCACATGAGTTTCAAAAGACAATATGTTTTAGTTTTCGTGAGTTTCGCATCAATGTTTGGTAAAATGTTTTGTATCATCGCTCAGGTGGTGGTATAAGAACGAGACTCAAAATACAACTCACGCCAAAATATAATATATAAAGAAAATAAATAAGAGAATAACCAATAATGTTACGAAGAACAAATAAAGAAATCAAGTCGAGAAAATAAGTCAATGGTAAGTTTCTATTTACCCTAAAATTTTAAATAGATTGTATCAAACATAAAAGTTTTATAAATAAATGTAAGTTTGAATTTATAATTATGATAATAAGAGTCGATAATTTCAAGGTACATGTCTCATCATTTGACGAGTTTATAATAAAAGTGATTTTGAAATTGAAGTTTAGGTGTAGAAATTTTATAATTCGCCATGACTTGTTCGTTTATAGAACCACCCCAAGTCGAAAGACTTCATAAAAGAATACCAAAATTTTCCAACACTTGCAATAAAAATTTTAAACAATTAAATAACTAATGTAAATAACTTAATTAATAATGTGTTTAGTAATTTAAAGTTCATTTATTGATTATTGTCCATTTTTGAAATTTTAAGTTTCGCTTTGAATTTAATTTATTAAATTCATTACGAGTCTAGTATATTATCTCTCATATTTAGTCCAAACGCCCAACATTGTCCAAATGTTAGCAATCCGTATAAGTCTAATATGTCAAATCACAACTGCTTTATCCAATCCAGTAATAATATAGCCCAATATCGAGTATCAACCCCAAATGTCTAAAATGTACCAAGAATACAAGAGTCAACAATCAAAACACGTTAGCTTGTTAATTCAATAATCCGCAAAACATTCACCCAAATTAATAAAGTAAACTTAACAAACTAAATACTCTTTAGTTACACCTGAAAGAGTTTAAATTTGTTCCGCAACAACAGAAAATACAAGTATACACCTAAACAATATGTTGATTTTTCGGATATGAAACCAAGTCATTGAACAACAATCTATATATAATGACTTCTACGATATTATTTAAATCCATCAACTTAAACATAACTTAAAATTTTATAAACTTTAACATGTCCACTAAATCAATCCTATAACAAGAAATATATTGAGTAAACTTTAATATACCCCATTTGCCTACAATATTTACATCTACCAAAGAATATGAACACGTGACCCAATAGGGTTTTCTTTGACCCGTGACGAACCAAATACATATTTAAGAAGAAATTAAAACCAAGATCAAACGAGCAAACACCACAATAACCACATTAACATTAACTAAGCAAATTCAAACTAAGACGAGTCCAGTAGCCTCGGCTCGGCTCACCAAAACAAGACACAATATGAGCCTTATTAGACTTCGCCCGAGACAAGCGCGAAACGACCCATATGGGCTACGGTTCAACACCCTACGTGGGTGTCTTTTCCTAGTCAAGACCAAACCATTAAAAAAAAAAAAAAAAAGCGCAAGTGAATTAGCACCCCGAGTGCTTATTAAGAAGCACTTAAAAAGAAAACAAGTATTTAGCTCCAAACAACCACACGAATCATGATACTTTTCATTTCTAAAACGTTTTAGTTTCGTACGATTTACATAACTTTGAAAATACTAAAAGGAATAAATGAAAAGAAGTGATGTAAACCAGGTTTATGTACATACCACGAGGAGAGATGAATGCTTAGTGGCGGATTAAACAATATAACGACTCAAAACCACGAACAACACCCCAAACTATGAACTAAACACCTTGAGTCTTGTATCTTGGCGGCATACAGTGGTGACGATGGTTTATTTATATGATAAGGTATTTGAAAGCTTGAAAGTCATTTGTGTGTTTGATGTGTCGATACCAACCGATATCATGAAAATGATATCATAATTGAAGGCAATATAAAGCTTGATTGTGTTGCGTTTTGCTTGAATAGCTCCCAAGAATGATATAACAAATATGACAACGTGAGTACATACATGTATTGCGAGTTGGGTTGAGAAATGATTTTCAATATTTAACTTTTATGTCTACATGACTAAGATCCCACACGTATTCATATGAAAATTTTGGTTTCCTTGCAAGTTGCCATGTTGCATGAGAGGTACGTGTCAAGTTATATGATTTAATAAGTTTCCTACAAAGTTACGTGTTGCATTTTGCATCAAAAGTTCTCATGTATAAAAGATATGCATGATTATTGTATAATATTAATAGTATTAGGACAAAGGGTATAGTTTGATCATTCTAATTACTAACCTAAAGTCGTTAAATCCCAAAACTTAAAACCGGTAATATAAAAATGGAATAGTTATGAAATTGTCTAAACTTATCAATATACTCTAACTAAGTATATTAAAAGTGTGATAATTCTAATGGAATTTATGTTGTTAAACCTAATAACTTAGGTTTGAGTACACGCTTTACGAAAAGTAACATGTCTACGTAAAAATAATAAAGTGGTAATAGTTCATATAAAATATGACTATTGGTGATATTTGAGTAACTTGAACGCATGAACTCATCCTAGTCTTGTGTTGGTCATGGAAAATTCACATGATTAAACTTTTAAGATTACTTCTAAAGCAATTTAAATTAAATTATTTATTGTGTTTATCACAGTGCACCACAACTTCTCGTTAATTAGACAGAGGTTAACAAAACGCTCGAGAGTGATAATCAAATAGAGTGAATTATTTAACTAAAAAATTAGGTGAAAATACCGATTACGCTTATTATGCTTACGCTACGAAAAAGTCAAATAATCAAAAGTCAACTTTAAAAGTCAAAGGTAAAATAGTCATTTAACCATATGAAAATTACGGTTGCTATACACAGTCGATCTATTTGTCGGTTATACGTGGCCATTAACCGTACGTATATCGAAATGAGTCACATCCTTTCGATGACAAAGTAACATCCATTGATAATAAAGGTCTCCTAAACTCGGTGTATATACGCCAACCTTCCAATAGACGGAGTCGCTTTGTTGACTCCTGTCCATTCACGATCCGCCTTCTTCCACACAAATTTCTCGGGAAGTTTAGATATGTCGTGTGCCCAAAACTAAAATGATTATTGAATTCCAACCATTCAAGAAGAGTTGTTTTTATAACGGAATTGTTCACAATGGATCAAGACGTCAATCGACTTTGAATGTTAACTGCTGTATATTTTCTAGATGGACACCAAGATCCGAACGACAGTCGCTTTCAATGATGGATATCAAAATTGAAAATCCTCCAAAGAAGCCTCACGAGGACCTATGAACCTCGCCTATAAAATTTTAATTTCATCGACACCGATGTTTTGGCATGACACGACGCCCTCGCTGACCTCGCTGGATGCAACACGGTTCCCGATTGGTCTCAACACGGCAATGATCCTATCTCGTCCCCTTCAAATATACTTAAACATATACTTAATAAGCATCGTCTCCCGCAATACTCTACGCTGATATGCGATAAACACCGTGCATAATTGAAGATTATAAGGACAACGTTAGAGTTTTCTAACCGAACACCTGCCTCATCAGAGTGGCGTCAGATCTCTCGCCTATAGTGTACGTAATTGTTTTTGTCGACGTATGTAGTTGAGCAAGAATTTTAGGAAAGTGTTTTACAGAACCGCTAGGTTTTGCACACGAGCATTAGGAAACGCAACGCCACATGGACCATGCATCGTGAATTAAAACTTTATACGCCCGGATTTGGGTCGATCAGTAACTCGCACATATATACCGATCAACATCACAACTCGTAATCCTATGCTACTCTTAACCCATAGAAGTAAATAGCACCGTGGTAACCTCGCTCAAACTCAATCAGATATAGGACCCAAACATAATAAGAATATCGGTTAGATGTTTGACCGTATAAACATATGCAACGAAACATGTAACAATCGAATAGAATTTAAGCATACAATTATTAGTATAAAAGGGAAAAGTTATCCCACCAAAGAAATCTCTCCAAAAGGTTGCCGATCCCAACATATTTTATTAGAATGAATCATGCTCAAATACGCGATCTACAACGCCTGCCGCCAACATTTAGTTGTGGAAATGCCCATATATTCTACGTTCCGCCATCCGACATTGCATGTAAAAGTCACAAAGAATGAAGGGTTCCCGAACCCGCTAAATAGCGTGCGCCGAGGTAGTGATCGTATATGTACCGAGGCCCCCTAAATGAAGCCGGCAATAATACGCGATCCCACATCTGATCCATCGCGATCACTCGTTATGGCATCGTATGACCCGATGCTGCATACTTTCTAATATCATCTGATGATTCCGTAGAAAATCGGTTCAGATTGTTCTATACTACAATAGGCGTAACAACGCATCGAAACAACTCCGCCACCGCGAGTCAATAAATTGTAACGTCCATAGCGATCATGAACTGATAAGCATAGCATTCATAGACATGTTTCATTTAGGTATAATCTCGCCATTAATGTTGTTGAGCCGACATGATACCGCCGTAAACAAACAATAAAGGGAATTGAAAAGCCATATAACACGGTGCAACTTATTAATGCGTCATGGATCTCCTAGACGTTGACAATACATCAAACTCTCTCAAGCTCGCCCGCCATCATAAACAATTGCTCCAATTGAGTCCGATGTAGGATGCTAACTTGTGCTAAAACTAATCTACGCTAAAACTAATCTAATAAACATTAAATAACGAAATGTCTAGCTAACTTTGCTAGTCATAAACAATAAACAACGAAATGTCTACGAGCTAACTTGTGCTAGTCTATAGTCAAAGCGACCGACACTTCACATGGAATTTCTAATTCCTAACAATATCCCCTGCGGAGGTCACCACATGATTTACATTTCAAATCCTAGCATTCTATTTTATCTTCGGCCTATCGCCATCATATATGAATCTCACCAACTCCATCTGTGCTTTGTCTCAATCTTTATACAATGCTTTTCAGGTATGGCCACCCACTAAGCATTTTCGTGATCCCGAAGTCTCGCAGCTCTAATATTGCCGCCTCCTATAGCCAACAAATGTGACAACCCGTACTTTCGTGTCATTTCTCGACACCATTCATGTCTCACTATTTCAACATTTTTAGTAAACTTGGTTTACTTGTTTCAAATTCGCGAACCTTGAGGTTTAGCGCGAATTCATGATCATGACATCACGTATATTTCATATGGACTATGATTAGTCTACATTTCATTGACATCATGTGCATCTCATTGATTCATTCATGACGTTTCATTTCACCTTTCAACGCTGTAATTTTTATGTTTATTAAATTTTATCGCGTGAGTTTTTATTTTGATTATTTAACCCGCATTTTCAAAATGATCCCGAGGTATTTTTAAACTCACATTTAGTTTATAAAACTATATTTTTAGTTTTCCTAGTGTTTCAAATTTAATTAGTACTTTAATCGTTAAAGTTTATTTATTACGCTATTTTTCTTAAAATCTTACGATAATTATTTTATCACCCGATTTTCACAAGGAAAGTATTTTACAATTTTTATCACCTCATTACAATCTATTTTGATCTAACAAAACATACTTGTACCACAAATTACCATTTACTTTAACTTACACTTTTATACAAGTTTTTCTACAAAATATTACACAAAATATCTACAAGTACAAGTTTTAAAAAAAAAAAAAAAAAATATTATAGGTAGACAACCCTCCCCCAAAACCGGCCATAGGGGGAGGGGAGTCTTAATTATGGTATGGTTTATGTTTTATTCAATAATTCACATGATACAAAAGTCTTACACTCAACATTTTCATCACATACTTCTCAATATTCAAAGGTGTAAAAAAATTTCATTCTCTCTTTTCCTTGAGTCTCATAACCGGCCACCTACAAGAAATCCAAGGGATCAAGAAATTTTGCAACTTCAAGTGTTATAACAACCTAGATCATATCCTTTTCCATGGTTTTGAAATAAAAACCAAGGATATTTAAGAAAAACCTTTGTTACCTACACCTCTTCATAATCACTAGTAAGCATGTTTTTATCATCCTTATGTTTCCTTTATCATTTTCATATGATTCTTATCATTTTGGAGCTTTTATGCATGTTATGTAGTTTATACCATTTATTTCATGATTTTTAAGGTTTTATATACTTATAATCATCCTATAATTATTCCCAAGTTATTCTTTGGTCTTGATGGTGATTAGGAACCCATGACACCCTAAGAAGGTGTATGGTAGGATTAGATTAGCTTTGGAGTTGATTTGAAGGGATTAGAATAGGTTTTGTCCGAGAAAACTATTTTCAAACTATATATTACGCTCTGTCCTTAAAACGAAATTCTGGAAAACCCACTGATGGTACGACCCTTTGGCCTTGATTTTTAGAAAATATACTTTAAAACGAATCTGTGGCCTTTGAACGGATAAAACGGAGTTATAACGGTTGCAGAATTTTTAAAGTTTTACTTAAAAGTATTATTTTCTGAAAACTCAGCTTGTTGTTTCAGACATTTCGGGTCAAAATAAGCCTTAAGCTTCACAAATTATTTCGACTAGTCAAAATATATTAGTTTACTCGATACGGGTTAAGGACATATTTTACGAGAAAACGGAGTTAAACGACAAATATATGGCCGCTTTCATAAAGTTGCCGTAAGTATTATTTTCTCAAAATTATATTATTTTGACGAATAAGTTTTTCATTAGCTATATCGTCCATGTTTATGCGCTTTTACCCATGATGCAAAACTTTTATAACAAAGTGTCTTCTAGTAAAATCAAGTTCATCGGCCATATTTTTCAAAACAAAAGCCGCTTTGTCAAGCGGAGTCATAGTGATTTATTTACGGATGCTCAAACATTGGCGAAACTCATTTTCTCGCACAACATTAACAAAATCCACCATCTTTAGCCTTGAATATCTTTATGATCGAGACCTTTGAACAAAAACTCCTGAACTGAAACTTTTAGATATCGATACAAACTTTCCAAAACAATGAAGTTCGTTTCTAACGATCGACGACACCGCTTTTACTACTACTTTTCCGAGCCATTTTTGTTGATTTCATGGTTTTCCAACGACATTGTTTTGCTATTTAAAAGTAGTAATTTCACCAAAATCATTATGAAACCATAGTAGGATGACATTTTGACGAAAACATGTAAAGTCATTTTTGAAGGTTCAAGACGTCAAAGAGTATTTTTTTGTCGATTTAATAATATTTTCAAAACCCGTAAATGGTATAAATAACATACGGCGCATGCATAGCATTACATTGCAACTCATGACATATCATATCATTGATAATAGGTCCCGCTTAACGCATCATTATACCTCGGTGTACTCACTCTTGTCATCTCGCCGCTTACCAAGTGAGTTTCAGAGTCTCGCTTACTTGTTTTCATAACTGCTTGGGGAGATGCATGCTTAAATATTTTTCACGAGTACTTTAGATTTTGAGACTAAACTCTATCATGATTACCATTGTTTCTAAATCAAAGGTTACACTACATAAATTGTTCTTGTTTATGTGTTTCGCATTGTCAGATAACGCTCTAAATCGCTTGACTACCGATATACATCGAGTTAGGTGCTATTGATTATGTGCTATGGTCCTATTGATTACGTGCTATTGTTCTAACGAGAGTTAGGTACTATTGTGAATTCATTTGACATCATATGTTTGGAACATAAACTACACACATTCTCGCAAGGGTTGTGAACACACAGTTGCAAGTTTTGTATGGGCGGACTTGAACCGAGTGGATTTACAATGCCTTTGCTACATAAACGATTTTGAAAGTCTTTACATTTCAACGATTTACAATGCCTTAGCCGATAAACGATTTTGGAAGGCTTTACATTTCAAAACAAACTCTATGAACTCACTCAACCTTTGTGTTGACACTTTTAGCATGTTTTCATCTCGTATCTAAGGCATTCACATCATGACATGATTTGACACATCATGGAGTCGCGATGACGACGCTGCCTCACTTGGTTTTGCATACTTTAAAACATCGCTGAATTGTAACAAACTTATTTCCGCACAAGTTGATTTATATTTGGGACCTACTTTGTAAACTCGATTATTTTAATAAATCAAACGATGTATTTTCCAAACGACACTTTAGGTCGCTCAATATAATCGTGATTGTGATGCTATGACAATGATCCTCAGAATTCCATTCACGCAAAATGTAATTGGGGTGTGATGATTGGTATCGAGCTTCATTATAGAGAACTAGGTTGCATCATTGACCCTAGACTATAACTACATTATCATAGCATCTCATCATTTCATCATAAGTGAATGTTCACTCACATGCGGTCATTACGCATATTTTTCGAGTTATTTACTTTCATTTCACGTCGATTGTCACATGGATGCCTTTACATGCCCATTCCATTATCTTTTCCCCATACTTTAACGTGGAGAATTCCTTGTCATTCCCTATCACAATTTTTATATCAATCGACTCATCACCGATAACGCCGAATACCGAGATAAACCTTTAAATAGGCGAAGTCACTCTCACTTTTGTTTCACCGCTAACATGTCGAGTTACACTTTATTCACACACTAAGTCTCTAAACCATCATACATTGAAGCACTTACAACACCTCATAACCCATTTTTTCGAACCCACGATCATTTTTGAAACATAACCTCAAATTTATCATTTCTTATCACATTTTTTGGAGCGCTTATTATTAACATCGGATTTTGCTACGCCTCACATTTCCTCTTGTTTTGAAGAAGATATGGCACCAAGAAAGCTACAGCTGAAATGACCCAAGCAAAGAATTCAAAAGTTGGTGAATGATAGCATTGCTAATGCTTTAAGAGTTGAACGGAAACAATGGTTCATGCTGCCGAAAGCCATGCTCGTCTGAAATCGCTAGGCTAGTCAGCCGCTATCGGAAATGCCGGAGGATCCGAGTTAAGAAATGTTCATACAAAGATTTCAAGAGGCCGAACCCACTAAGTTTCGAGGTACCGAGGGAGCTACAAGAATGGTTAGATGGTTTGAAAAGTTGGAGTCAGTATTTTTGCTTTGTAACCGTCCTGATGACAAGAAGGTTAAGTATGCTACGAGTACTTTACTCGATGGAGCGTTGTCATGGTGGAATTCATACGCCAACCAATTGGTATGGAGAATGCTTCAAGCTCACGTGGAATGAATTCAAGAATTTGGTGACTAAGAAGTTTTGTCCACGCATTTTAAATCAAAAGTTGGAGACGGAGTTCTACTAATTAGTAACAATTGGGTACGATATTGACACTACATTCGGAGATTCCAAGAATTGGTCGTGTTATGCCCGTCCATGGTTTCTCGATAATGAAAAGTTGCTAGAGGCTTTATTGGAGGACTTCCCGAGGTTATACAAGGAGATGTGACTTCATTTGATCCACAAACAATCGAGGAAGCTATTCGAGTGACTCAGAAGTTGATGGCACAAGTGGTGAAGAGAGGTAAGTACCCCAACAACTGCACCAACTACTACAATAACCAAAACAATGACAACAACACCGATAACCAAATCAACAACAACAAAAGAAAATGGGAAAATGACCAGGAAGGTTATGATAACCACAACCAAAACCATAACACTAACCATCACCAACAACATAATAGAAGACAAGAAGTCGCCAGTGGTCTATGTTGCTGCACCAACAAGGGAAGAGCTTATGCAGAAACTTACCGATGCCACCAATGCACGCTACATCATAATGGTCCATGTGGTGTATGTTTTAGTCATCACAAAGTAGACACCTTGCTAAGGACCTGTAAGGGCAAGACCATAGTTACGTTTTTGATGTGGGGAACAAGGACACTATCGGAATCAATGTCCTCAAAACCAAGGTCAACAAGTCAAGGTGCTCATGGGAATGTATATATGTTAGAAGGAGCTCGTCAAGGTATCAACGACGCGAAGACCCAAGAAGTTCGGAAACCAATAGTCTTATTTCTCCTTATGTATTATGTCGTACTAAGTTTATGTCTTTCATCGATTCAAACTTTATAACCTAAGATGTACTACTTTTGCTAAACCACTTGTTGTAATATATTCTCCTCTATCGCATTTTATTTCCTTTCGATTCGATATCATTTACGAGGATTTTAATTCTTTTACTTTAACTATCATTTTAACGACACTTCTCCATGTCTTCTCTCCTCGATGTTCATCACAATTTTAACAACAATGACCCAACACCAAACAACATATGAGTCGATTAGTCCAAGCA
Source organism: Chrysanthemum lavandulifolium (assembly GCA_022545495.1). Taxonomy (NCBI): domain Eukaryota; kingdom Viridiplantae; phylum Streptophyta; class Magnoliopsida; order Asterales; family Asteraceae; genus Chrysanthemum; species Chrysanthemum lavandulifolium. Next base: position 111,200,029 of record CM040245.1, on the reverse strand, counting down.
TTGCATAGTTACTCCTAAATTATACATAGCCCGATCACCTATGTCTAATTCAGAAGAATCATGCAATGAAGGGAGTAGTAGTCTTATATGAGTAAGCAATCTGTAATCGAGCCAAATTTTCAAAAGAATTTTTCTTCAAACCACTTGTTTCAGCTTGATCCGCGCGATGCTCTTGTTTGATGAGTTGCAAAGATCGAGCTAGAAACAAGTTAGTTACCCAAACCGATTTAGCCTAATCTCATGACAGCTCTTGTTTGATGAGTTGTGAGATTAAGTAAAATCGGTTACCAAAAAGTCTTTTGAGGGTTTTGCTCGAATGGGAAAGTTTGCCACATCAAACCCAAAACCCGTTAGACCTAATAACGATTGAATTCGTGGACCAATTCCTTTTTAGATGGGCTAATGTGACAACCCGTATTTTCGTGTCATTTCGACACCATTCATGTCTCACTATTTCAACATTTTAGTAAACTTGGTTTACTTGTTTCAAATTGCAGAACCTTGGAGGTTTAGCGGCGAATTCATGATCATGACATCACGTACATTTCATATGGACTATGATTAGTCTACATTTCATTGACATCATGTGCATCTCATTGATTCATTCATGACGTTTCATTTCACCTTTCAACGCGTAATTTTTATGTTTATTAAATTTTATCGCGTGAGTTTTTATTTTGATTATTTAACCCGTTACTTTCAAAAATGATCCCGAGGTATTTTTAAACTCACATTTAGTTTATAAAAACTATATTTTTAGTTTTCCTAGTGTTTCAAATTTAATTAGTACTTTAATCGTTAAAGTTTATTTATTACGTCGTTTTTCTTAAAATCTTACGATAATTATTTTATCACCCGATTTTCACAAGGAAAGTATTTTTACAATTTTTATCACCTCATTACAATCTATTTTGATCTAACAAAAACATACTTGTACCACAAATTACCATTTACTTTAACTTACACTTTTATACAAGTTTTTCTACAAAATATTACACAAAATATCTACAAGTACAAGTTTTAAAAAAAAAAAAAAAAAAATATTATGGGTAGACAACCCTCCCCCAAAACCGGCCATAGGGGGAGGGGAGTCTTAATTATGGTATGGTTTATGTTTTATTCAATAATTCACATGATACAAAAGTCTTACACTCAACATTTTCATCACATACTTCTCAATATTCAAAGGTGTAAAAATTTCATTCTCTTTTCCTTGAGTCTCATAACCGCCCACCCACAAGAAATCCAAGGATCAAGAAATTTTGCAACTTCAAGTGTTATAACAACCTAGATCATATCCTTTTCCATGGTTTTGAAATAAAAACCAAGGATATTTAAGAAAAACCTTTGTTACCTACACCTCTTCATAATCACTAGTAAGCATGTTTTTATCATCCTTATGTTTCCTTATCATTTTCATATGATTCTTATCATTTTTGGAGCTTTTATGCATGTTATGTAGTTTATACCATTTATTTCATGATTTTTAAGGTTTTATATACTTATAATCATCCTATAATTATTCCCAAGTTATTCTTTGGTCTTGATGGTGATTAGGAACCCATGACACCCTAAGAAGGTGTATGGTAGGATTAGATTAGCTTTGGAGTTGATTTGAAGGGATTAGAATAGGTTTTGTCCGAGAAAAACTATTTTCGTAAACTATATATTACGTTCTGTCCTTAAAACGAAATTCTGGAAAAACCCACTGATGGTACGACCCTTTGGCCTTGATTTTAGAAAATATACTTTAAAACGAATCCGTGGCCTTTTGAACGGATAAAACGGAGTTATAACGGTTGTGGTGAATTTTTAAAGTTTTACGACGAAAAGTATTATTTTCTGAAAACTCAGCTTGCTGTTTCTCAGACATTTCGGTCAAAAATAAGCCTTAAGCTCACAAATTATTTCACTAGTCAAAATATATTAGTTTACTTCGATAATGGCTAAGGACATATTTTACGAGAAAACGGAGTTAAAACGACAAATATATGGCCGCTTTCATAAAGTTGCCGTAAGTATTATTTTCTCAAAATTATATTATTTTGACGAACAAGTTTTTCATTAGCTATATCGCCCATGTTTATGCGCTTTTACCCATGATGCAAAACTTTTATAACAAAGTGTCTTCTAGTAAAATCAAGTTCATCGGCCATATTTTTCAAAACAAAAAGCCGTTTGTCAAGCGGAGTCATAGTGATTTATTTACGGATGCTCAAACATTGGCCGAAACTCATTTTCTGCACAACATTAACAAAATCCACCATCTTTAGCCTTGAATATCTTTATGATCGAGACCTTTTGAACAAAAACTCCTGAACTGAAACTTTTAGATATCGATACAAACTTTCCAAAACAGTCGAGTTCGTTCTCTAACGATCGACGTACACCGTTTTACGACTACTTTTCCGGAGCCATTTTTGTTGATTTCATGGTTTTTCCAACGACATTGTTTTGCGACGAAAAGTAGTAATTTCACCAAAAATCATTATGAAACCATAGTAGGATGACATTTTGACGTAAAACATGTAAAGTCATTTTGAAGGTTCAAGACGCTAAAAGAGTATTTTTTTGTCGATTTAATAATATTTTCAAAAACCCGTAAATGGTATAAATAATATACGGCGTACGCATAGCATTACATTGCAACTCATGACATATCATATCATTGATAATAGGTCCCGCTTAACGATCATTATACCTCGGTGTACTCACTCTTGTCATCTCGCCGCTACTAAGTGAGTTTCAGAGCCCCGCTTACTTGTTTTCATAACTGCTTGGGGGAGATGCATGCTTAAATATTTTCACTAGTACTTTAGATTTTGAGACTAAACTCTATCATGATTACCATTGTTTCTAAATCAAAGGTTACACTACATAAATTGTTCTTGTTTATGTGCTTCGCATACTGTCAGATAACGCTCTAAATCGCCTGACTACCGATATACATCGAGTTAGGTGCTATTGATTATGTGCTATGGTCCTATTGATTACGTGCTATTGTTCTACGAGAGTTAGGTACTATTGTGAATTCATTTGACATCATATGTTTGGAACATAAACCACACACATTCTCGGCAAAGGTCAGAACACACGTTGCAAGTTTTGTATGGGCGGGACTTGAACCGAGTGGATTTACAATGCCTTTGCTACATAAACGATTTTGAAAGTCTTTACATTTCAACGATTTACAATGCCTTAGCCGCATAAACGATTTTGGAAGGCTTTACATTTCAAAACAAACTCTATGAACTCACTCAACCTTTGTGTTGACACTTTTAGCATGTTTTCATCTCGTGTATCTAAGGCATTCACATCATGACATGCATTTGGACACATCATGGAGTCGCGATGACGACGCTGCCTCACTGGGTTTTGCATACTTTAAAACATCGCTGAATTGTAACAAACTTATTTCCGCACAAGTTGATTTATATTTGGGACCTACTTTGTAAACTCGATTATTTTAATAAATCAAACGATGTATTTTCCAAACGACACTTTAGGTCGCTCAATATAACCGTGATTGTGATGCTATGACAACGATCCCTGTGAATTCCATTCCACAGCAAAATGTGTAATTTGGGGTGTGACAACAACCATTTTGAGAAAGACTCTACCTCCGTATATTGTTGAGTGTCTAAACCTGAACGTTTAAGACGCATATTTTGCGTGAGAACAAAGAGTTTGAAATATTGCCAAAGGTACGATTCAAAAATCAAAAAAACAATAATATCATTTTGGAGCCTCTTTTTTCACGGGAAGGGTCTGCCTAAAATCACCACCTAAAAGGATTGGTTTTCTGCCAAAGACGGTATCAGGCTCATCCAACACGTTACGCATTGTCCTATCTAAGGCTTCAAAACATCTACGATCGTTCATGGGAGCCTCATCCCATATAATAAGATTTGTTTGCTTCAGTAGTTCGGCGATCTGTGTTTTCTTTCGAACGTTGCACGTAGATTGATCAGTTAATTCAAAAGGCAATTTGAACCTCGAATGGGTTGTTCTCCCAGATAGCAATAACAACGATGCTATACCCGAAGAATCGACCTCCAGAATAATGATACCCTCTGCCCGCAACCGCAACGCACATATTATCGCTTTCCATAAGAAAGTCTTGCTGGTGCCACCATGCCCATACACGAACATTAGCTCCTGCCTTTTATTTACTGTGGCGTTAACAATTATATCAAAGATCTCTCTTTGTTTAGCATTCAACTGTGGAATCAATACGTCTCTTTCTGCTGCCAGCAACGTCCTGTCATAACATTTTTCTTCCATAACCAAATGGTTTTGCAACATATCCAACAGTCCTTGAGGTGGCATCGGTTATCCAAAATCTAGCAACGATTTACCATAGAAACCTAAAGTCGCCTCAAGTTCATAAAGAACACCACCCCGCAGCTCTGGTTCATTCATGTGTCTTAGAGGAATAGATAATATTGCGAAAGCCTCAGGGGAATATCGTGTGACATCTGTTCCCAGAGAGTATTCCATAAAACCTCGGGTTCTGCCACGTCACAGAAGATCAGTAACTGCACAAATAATGTCCGCATCTCTTCCGACGTCGCTGATATGGCTGCCTCTTCTAGTGCAGTTAGCCATTCACGGTCATCGCCTAACAAACCCAGCGCTTCACAGTGTAACACCACCAAAAGTGATTAGCAGCGGAAGTCGGTATTACTAGGGTGCTACTCGATTGGTACCACAATACAATGTATAGAACAACGTTTTAACTTGAGAAATCTTATTTCATAAAGATTTATGTTTACATCTTTCAAAATGTATATTGTGGAATGTAGCCCATAAAAAGAATTTAAGTGGTCCCCAAATTATATTAGAGTCTTCTATGATCATGCCAGGCCAATGCCCAAGCGCCTCCAAAGTTTAGCTATCGCCTGCAATCCTGAAAATACATGCTAAAAGTGTCAACACAAAGGTTGGTGAGTTCACACGTTTTAATGCACAAAGTAGTTTCCAAAACAGGATGATCTATTGGTTGTCAAAGTTTCGAAAGGGTCCATTATGTATGCGGCGTGTTCATGCCTCGAATGTTCCACTACTTAAGCCGATTCAGCCGAAAACATGCCCCTACATGCAACATGCTCTAACCTAGCATGAGAAGGTGATACTATGCACTCCAGTTAGTGGAGTGAGGGGATGGCTCTACCCTTAAATAGCGCTATCCATAAATATCAACGGCTCGTCCCGTACAGTGGGAGTGAGTTAATAAGTAGTGTAGTACCAGGGGACTTTCACAGTTGTTCTCAGGCGCCAAACATAAGCATACATATCAGTTTGCACAAAATAGCAGAGCATAGCTCAGTAGATTAAATCATTTCAGTAAATCCATAATTCCATGAATGCACAACCAATTCAGTTTTAAGTAATCATAACATGCTTTTCACCCCAAAACGAGTAAAATGGTAAAATGGGGCTGTGAAACTCACCTTAGAGTGTAGTGACATAAGTAACATAATGGTGTCAAGGAGTATGACAGATCAGTATAAAGAAGCATAGCACAACGATACGGAATCGGCATAACCTAATAGATATAAGCTTGTCTCATAATATGATACGCGAATAGTAATCGATGCACATGAGTTTCAAAAGACAATATGTTTTAGTTTTCGTGGAGTTTCGCATCAATGTTTGGTAAAAATGTTTTGTATCATCGTTCGTGTGGTGGTATAAGAACGTAGACTCAAAATACAACTCACGCCAAAATATAATATATAAAGAAAATAAATAAGAGAATAACCAATAATGTTACGAAGAACAAATAAAGAAATCAAGTCGAGAAAATAAGTCAATGGTAAGTTTCGGTATTTACCCTAAAATTTTAAATAGATTGTATCAAACATAAAAGTTTTATAAATAAATGTAAGTTTGAATTTATAATTATGATAATAAGAGTCGTACAATTTCAAGGTACATGTCTCATCATTTGACGAGTTTATAATAAAAGTGATTTTGAAATTGAAGTTTAGGTGTAGAAATTTTATAAAATCTCGCCATGACTTGTTCGTTTATAGAACGACCCCAAGTCGAAAGACTTCATAAAAGAATACCAAAATTTTCCAACACTTGCAATAAAAATTTTAAACAATTAAATAACTAATGTAAATAACTTAATTAATAATGTGTTTAGTAATTTAAAGTTCATTTATTGATTATTGTCCGATTTTTGAAATTTTAAGTTTCGTTTTGAATTTAATTTATTAAATTCATTACGAGTCTAGTATATTATCTCTGTTACGAGTCCAAAACGTCCAACATTGTCCAAATGTTAGCAATCCGGTATAAGTCTAATATGTCAAATCACAATCCGTTTTATCCAATCCGTTAAGTAATAATATAGCCCAATATCGAGTATCAACCCCAAATGTCTAAAATGTACCAAGAATACAAGAGTCAACAATCAAAACACGTTAGCTTGTTAATTCAATAATCCGCAAAACATTCACCCAAATTAATAAAGTAAACTTAACAAACTAAATACTCTTTAGTTACACCTGAAAGAGTTTAAATTTGTTCCGCAACAACAGAAAATACAAGTATACACCTAAAACAATATGTTGATTTTTCGGATATGAAACCAAGTCATTGAACAACAATCTTATATATAATGACTTCTACGATATTATTTAAATCCATCAACTTAAACATAACTTAAAATTTTATAAACTTTAACATGTCCACTAAATCAATCCTATAACAAGAAATATATTGAGTAAACTTTAATATACCCCATTTGCCTACAATATTTACATCTACCAAAGAATATGAACACGTGACCCAATAGGGTTTTCTTGACCCGTGACGAACCAAATACATATTTAAGAAGAAATTAAAACCAAGATCAAACGAGCAAACACCACAATAACCACATTAACATTAACTAAGCAAATTCAAACTAAGACGAGTCCAGTAGCCTCGGCTCGGCTCACCAAAACAAGACACAATATGAGCCTTATTAGACTTCGCCCCGAGACAAGCGCGAAACGACCCATATGGGCTACGGTTCAACACCCTACGTGGGTGTCTTTTCCTAGTCAAGACCAAACCATTAAAAAAAAAAAAAAAAAAAAAGCGCAAGTGAATTAGCACCCCCGAGTGCTTATTAAGAAGCACTTAAAAAAAGAAAAACAAGTATTTAGCTCCAAACAACCACACGAATCGCGATACTTTTCATTTCTAAAACGTTTTTAGTTTCGTACGATTTACATAACTTTGAAAATACTAAAAAGGAATAAATGAAAAGAAGTGATGTAAACCAGGTTTATGTACATACCACGAGGAGAGATGAATGCTTAGTGGCGGATTAAACAATATAACGACTCAAAACCACGAACAACACCCCAAACTATGAACTAAACACCTTGAGTCTTGTATCTTGGCGGCATACAGTGGTGACGATGGTTTATTTATATGATAAGGTATTTGAAAGCTTGAAAGTCATTTGTGTGTTTGATGTGTCGATACCAACCGATATCATGAAAATGATATCATAATTGAAGGCAATATAAAGCTTGATTGCATGTTGGCGTTTTGCTTGAATAGCTCCCAAGAATGATATAACAAATATGACAACGTGAGTACATACATGTATTGCGAGTTGGGTTGAGAAATGATTTTCAATATTTAACTTTTATGTCTACATGACTAAGATCCCACACGTATTCATATGAAAATTTTGGTTTCCTTGCAAGTTGCCATGTTGCATGAGAGGTACGTGTCAAGTTATATGATTTAATAAGTTTCCTACAAAGTTACGTGTTGCATTTTGCATCAAAAGTTCTCATGTATAAAAGATATGCATGATTATTTTCTTGTATAATATTAATAGTATTAGGACATAAAGGGTATAGTTTGATCATTCTAATTACTAACCTAAAGTCGTTAAATCCCAAAACTTAAAACCGGGTAACATAAAAATGGAATAGTTATGAAATTGTCTAAACTTATCAATATACTCTAACTAAGTATATTAAAAGTGTGATAATTCTAATGGAATGCACTTATGTTGTTAAAACCTAATAACTTAGGTTTGAGTACACGTTTTACGTAAAAAGTAACATGTCTACGTAAAAATAATAAAGTGGTAATAGTTCATATAAAATATGACTATTGGTGATATTTGAGTAACTTGAACGCATGAACTCATCCTAGTCTTGTGTTGGTCGCGAGGAAAATTCACATGATTAAACTTTTAAGATTACTTCTAAAAGCAATTTAAATTAAATTATTTATTGTGTTTACCGTTGTGTGCGGTTTTCACGTTTTACCACATAACTTCTCGTTAATTAGACAGAGGTTAACAAAAACGTTCAGAGAGTGATAATTCGAAATAGAGTGAATTATTTAACTAAAAAAATTACAGGAAAAATACCGATTACAGTTATTGCGTTTACGTTACGGAAAAAGTCAAATAATCAAAAGTCAACTTTAAAAGTCAAAGGGTAAAATAGTCATTTAACCATATGAAAAATTACGGGTTGCTATACACAGGCTGATCTATTTGTCGGTTATACGTGGCCATTAACCGTACGTATGGCCGGAAATGAGTCACATCCTTTCTGATGACAAAGTAACATCCATTGATAATAAAGGTCTCCTAAACCTGGGTGTATATACGTCAACCTTCCAATAGACGGGAGCTGTTTGTTGACTCTCGGTGTCCATTCACGATCTGTCTTCTTCCACACAAATTCTCTTGGGAAGTTTAGATATGTCAGGTGGCGTCCAAAACTAAAATGATTATTGAATTCCAACCATTCAGTAAGAGTTGTTTTTTTATAATGGGAATTGTTCACAATGGATTGAAGACGCTGACCGACTTTGAATGTTAACCGTTGCATATTTTCTAGATGGACAGCCAGTATCTGAACGACAGGTTGCCTATGATGGATATCAAAATTGAAAATCCTCCAGCAAGCCTCATGAGGACCTATGAACCTCGCGTCTATAAAATTCTTAATTTCATCGACACCGATGTTTTGGCAGCGCGACGACGTCCCCTGTTGACCTTCTGAAGTGGATGCAACACGCGGTTCCCCGATTGGTCTCACAACACGGGCAATGATCCTATCTGTCCCCTTCGAAATATACTTAAACATATACTTAATAAGCATCGTCCGCCCGCAATACTCTACGTTGATATGCGCATAAAACACCAGGCATAATTGAAGATTATAAGGGACAACGTTAGAGTTTTCTAACTGAACACCCTGTCTCATTGTAGTGGCGCCTGTATCTCTGCGTCTATAGTGTACGTAATTGTTTTTGTCGACGTATGTAGTTGAGCAGTAATCTTTAGGAAAGTGTTTCTTACAGGAACCGTTAGGTTTTGCACACGGAGCATTAGGAAACGCAACGCCACATGGACCATGCATCAGGAATTCAGAAACGACTTTATACGCCTCTGGATTTGTGGCCCGATCAGGTAACTCGGCACATATATACCGATCAACATCACAATCTCTCGTAATCCTATGCTACTCTTTAACCCATAGAAGTAAATAGCACTGTGGTAACCCTCGCTTCTGAAACTCAACTGTATATAGGACTGCAAACATAAATAAGAATACTGGTTAGATGTTTGTACCCTAGTATAAACATATGCAACGAAACATGTAACAATCGAATAGAATTTAAGCATACAATTATTAGTATAAAAGGGAAAAGTTATCTGACCAGCAGAAATCTCTCCAAAAGGTTGCCGATCCCGAACATATTTTATTAGAGAATGAATCTTGCGTTCAAATACGCGATCTACAACGTCCGGCCTGTCGCCAACATTTAGTTGTGGAAATGCTTCCATATATTCTACGATTTCCGGCCATCTGACATTGCATGTAAAAGTCACAAAGAATGAAGGGTTCCCGTGAACCCGACAAATAGCAAGTGCGTCGAGGTAGTGACTGTACATGTACCGAGGGCCCCCGGTAAATGAAGCCGGCAGAATAATTCGCGATCCCACATCTGATCCATCGCGATCACCCCTCGTTATGGCATCGTATAGACCCGACAGACACTCTCTTCTAATATCATCTTGATGATTCCGTAGAAAATCGGTTCAGGATTGTTCTATACTACAATAGGCGGTAACAACGTACTGCTGAAACAACCTGCCACCGCGAGTCAATAAATTGTAACGTCCATAGCGATCATGAATCTGATAAGCGTAATAAGCATTCATAGACATGTTTCATTTAGGGTATACAATCTCGTCATTAATGTTGTTGAGCTTCAGACTGACATGATAGCCCTGCTCTTCGTAAACAAACAATAAAGGGAATTGAAAAGCCATATAACACGGGTGCAACTTATTAATGCGCTGCGGATCTCCTAGACGTTTTTCGATAACGACATCAAACTCTGTGCCTGTTTCTGGCCCGCCATCATAAACAATTGCTCCAATTGAGTCCGATGTAGGATGCTAACTTGTGCTAAAACTAATCTACGCTAAAACTAATCTAATAAACATTAAATAACGAAATGTCTACGAGCTAACTTTTGCTAGTCATAAACAATAAATAACGAAATGTCTACGAGCTAACTTGTGCTAGTCTATAGTTGGGGTGACCGACACTTCACATGGAATTTCTAATTCCTAACAATATCCCCCTAAGGGAGGTCACCACATGATTTACATTTCAAATCCTAGCATTCTATTTTATCTTCAGTCTTGAGCTCGTGAGACGTTAATTCTTCACATCCATAATCTTTGTGCTTTATATATATATATATATATATATATATATATATATATATATATATATATATATATATATATATATATATATATATATATATATATATATATATATATATATAACCCAAATATATATATATATATTGGTCACATAAAATGACAACCAAAAATAGCAGTAGCCAATACAGATACACATGTATAAACATACCACCTCTTGAGGCTGAACGTGTGCGTGCAACAGATGGCGAGGCACGTTCTGCAGGCTCAGGTCTGGCAGGTGTATATACAGGAGGTTCTACAACACCTTCAACATAATGCATCTAATATTAGTAAATCGAAATTAGCGTGAAAAGAAAAGGGCAGTATTTACAGAATACTTATAATATTTTCGGCCCATGGACTTGTGTTGTCCATTTATTTAGCAACTGATGCTTGTTCTGAAACGTAGCTTTTGTTTCTTCACATGAATTTTCTTGTATGCCATTTATTTTATGTTACATTTGCCATCCATGTTGTAACCAAAGCATTGTTATATTAGTGAACCAATACCATAGGCCACCAAATTAATAGAGCAGACGACATTTAAAATAATTGGTAAAATAGCAACAGCCAATAAACACACACATATAAAAATACAACACCTGGTGACGATGTACGTGCATGTGCAGTAAATAGCGACCGCTGTTCTTCAAGGTTGGGAGCAGCAGATGTGTATATAGGAGGGGCTGCAACACATCCAACATAATGTATCTAATGTTACAATATCGAAATGAATATGAGAAGAATCGGATGATATTTACAGAATACTTCTGATATTTTCATTTCATAAACTCATACTGTTAATTTTTTTAATCATTAGTATGCAGTCTGAAACGCAAGGGTTGTTCGTTGACATTAACTTTGTTTGATGCGATTTATTTTATGTCGTGTTGACCATCCATATTTGAATAGAAGCATTATGACGTTAGTGAATGGACAGCTTGTCTCACTCAAAAAACAGGCACAAAAAAACCAAGAGAATTTAAAATGGGTGGTCTTTAACAAACATATATATATGTAATCAGTCAGCAAGTAGGCACAAAGAAAGTGATCGCATAAGATAAAAGCATTTAAGGAAATTATGATTCAAACCTTCATTATATCGCCGCCTCTGAGATGGACCATGGGATAATGTAAAAGTGGCTGGCGCATGTGTACCACCTGCACCCACATGTGGATCTGCAACGTTTACATAAACAACATCGCGTCTATTAGCAAACGATAGAGGCCCAAAAAAAAAGGACACCAATGTAAACACAACCATGTAACAATATATTAGGTCACTAGTTTTACAAACACAAGTTATAAGAGAAGAGATAAAGGCGGATGAACAAGTATCACACACACACACGTTAATACTAAAGGCGGTTTAGGCGTAGAGTATGTGAAAAAAACTTGAACAACCAACCCTCAAATGAGGGTTTACAAGAGTTTATATAGGCAGGAGCTAGGGCAACACTCCTCTCCTTCCCATATTCCTTATTGGGCTTGGATCAAGCTTATGGGCCTTCTACATAAGCTTGACCTTAAACAAACATAAAGGCCATAATAAAGCTACCTATTACATATGAAATATAAATACTTGAAATCTTGTTTAGGAGTGATTCCAACAATCTCCCCTCAGTATATATGAATGTAAGCGGTGAAAGCGTTGATGTAATAGTAGTTGTGGCGTCTTCGACATTCTTCTTTCTTGTGAGAGGAATTGCCTTGATTGAACAATCTCCCGGTGTAGAGATAGTTATCTTTGAGCAGTTATGCTTGACGTCATCTTTAACTTTGTTCTTTGATCATTGTTCTTTGTGGTGAAAGTGATAGTATGTTGTTATGCGCATCGATGCGCCTCAGTGCCTTGTTGCTCCGGTGTCTCCACGTCATTCTTCAACATGCTCACACGCTCTTTGGCGTTGGAATTCAATCTTGATGAAGTTCTCTAAGTCTTTAACTTTGTAGATTCTTTGGTTTGACGAAGAATCATTACGATTGTTGTGTTGCTTTTGAATAGAACTTCCATTAGTGATGATGTTGGCGTGAGCATGAGAAGAATCGACACGATCATCCCGCTCGGAGCTTCCATAAGAAAAAACATTTCAAGCGGTTAGTAATAAGCGGTTTCGGCACTTACAAGTTTGAACTTGAGTGTTAACGACATAGTGTGAAAACACAACTCTAATTCTTACAAAGGCCGTTCTGAGCTGGAGTCCCACAAGTGAGATAACGCGATGTGCGAAGTACATCTGATTCGAGATAGTCGTTGAGGTACACGAAGCATCACCTCACGACGTAGACCGTTTGAGACACACTCCGCGTAATCCACGGGAGTTACAAAGTGACTTCTTTGTCGGGGTTTTGATGTTGACCACGGCGGGAGTTTCCATTCAATCACGAGGATCACGGATGTGAACCTCTCATAAATGTTCTCGACAGTTGCTAAGATCATGAAGGACTCGATATGAACCAGATGATCTTATTTGTTGATCATCAAGTGATTAAATGTCAAGTGTTCCTAAGAGATCTTTTGATGAATCTCGTGGCTCTAGACTCAATAGTGCGTTTTGGTTTTCTGGCGGAGACTAGGGAGAGGTCTCCTTCTTCAATACCGGTGATCTCTAAGAAAGCCAATAGTTTATGTAGGGTTCCTGTGAGAATGAAACAAGCTTACATTGAGAGAAACTTGAGTGGCTAAGAAGGTTTAGTGCATGCGTCCTTTGGGTCCATGACGACTTTTAATCTTCAATACCGGTGTCACTAAGTGACAACCGGTAGCATATGAATTGAACCGATTATGCGCCTAAGTTGAATAATCGGAGGGCTATTTCTTTTCACCCTTTACTTTACATTTCTTTTGATTCTTCAACTCCTTCTTTCTCGATTCTCATTTTCTCCTTTTATAATCATTCCTAAGGACTTCTAACACTAACTAATGGTAGTGTCCTTGGGTAGATCCCTCCGACTCTGGCGGATCATAGGACAGTTATTCCTAACCTTAGTCACCTTATAACTCCATGACTAACCTATGTTTGCCATTATAACCATTGTATGTGAAAATCTCTCTCAAAGGGTTTGTTAATGAAAAACATGTTTGAACCACGGTGAGAGATGAAGTTTTGCATAAATACTCCCCTCCACATGTGCTTAATAGTTTTAATGGTTAAATGCACGGTGAGGAAAGAGCGCGCACTTTTGAATTGATCCACTAAAGATAGACAATCTCCATGAGACACGGTTCGTTGAATAGTTAAAGAGATACATTGTCGACTTTTAGGTGACAACTAGCTCTAATAACTACCTTGAAGGTGTAGACAAACCTTGGAAGGTTGTCAAACCCGTCGAGTTCATGTCTATCAAAAGTTTCTCGAATGGTACTTTCTACTCGGACAAGTCCTTTGCGAGACACGTTTACATCACTAGCGAACTAGCTTGAAATTATTACCCGTCCGGGACAAGTCTTTTCGAGTTACTAACAGTTTAGTACCGTCAATTCGTTGTTTAAGTCACGAAGTTCACAGATTCATTTGCATTTTGTACAACATATTTCTTATCACACAATTTTCTCCCCTCAAAATGGCATATGAAAATGTTATTTTTGAAGCGTTTGAGAATAAATATGACCATTTTGAGTGTTGGGGAAGGCGACCACTATGAACAATTTGTGAACAAAGTTTTAAATCAAATACTCCCCTCAACTAGTGATATAAGCGGTTGAGGTTTTGAAAAATCATATGGGGAAGTACTTGTCTTTTGAGCAAAACCTTGAAAAGTGAAAGGTTTGATAGGTTTTACTCAAAAATAAAAGCTTTCGCTCCTTTTATAAGGATTGTGGCGAGGCGTACCACGGGGTCCTTTCTTGACAATTACGGGTTGTACAACTGTTATGTGTGCACAAGCCATTGACATATATAATCATGCATCCAAAATTATATGAAGGAAACAATTCAAGGGTACCGGAAGTGCGGTGATATTCCAGTGCGCGCAGGCGTTGAAAGCCGATGATGTTTCTCTGAGTCGACCACCAACATAGCTTTCCAATCGTGCAGGCGATCCCTTACGAACAACCGTTCATCAATCATGGTGATGATCGTCTCACATCCCTCCTTTCACGAGAATTCCGGTAGCTTAGGATTCCCAACTTTCGGTATATCCTTCAATCATCGCCAATCCATCCTAACCGACTTCAAGGTATGATCCCCAATTTGTGGAGTTCACTACACGCCATTAAGCGATTTCTTTGAAGTTCACTGCGGTAAACAACGCCGAAAGGTTTCTTGATGGCGTGAGTTGTGTAATAGTTGATGTCGGGAAGATCAAGGCGTGGTGGAGTGAAGTTTACGTTTACGATATGATTCAACGACCATCGGATATCTTCACACGTTCTTTGATCACGATCGTCTAATGAAGATGAGAATTGACTTGATAAATTCACGTTGAACTTGATCGAGAATTGTCTCATCGACCACATACTTTGGCAAGATACATGTCTTGATGTCGTTGAGGACAAGTTCTCAAAGTCGACCTCGGAGAATCCATAGTCTGTTCATCTTGTCGTTTGACTATGATATTCTTTAAGAATGTGTAGTCCCACTTAGACTTGAGATCAATGTGTTTGATGGCCACGATGTCCTTGGAACTATACACTTGCATGTTGAGACTTGAACCGGCGACACGTAGTAGATTCTTGACGTTCGGGCCAATGATGAATCCCATACAATGCATCTTGGTCGTATGCTTGCGTTGTCGAAAAACAAGTGATTTGCGTTCCTCGATAGCTATGCGGTTTGAGTAAATAGCGGCTGGGAATGGAAGAGTCAATGATGTAGCGTATTTTCTTGAACCATCGCCACCATGGAGAAGAAATTCGGTCTTTGTTGAAGAAATATCGAAGGGAATCCTTGGTTCATCTGGTTGGCCAATGGTTGGTAGAGGTTTGGTCGATCGGTGTAGTATGGAGGTTGTCCCTTTGTGTGAAGTCAATGTTTGCTTCGGATTGAGCCAATCCATGTTGTTAGACATAGCTCGGCGATGTTCTCAAGATGATATTCGACCTCGAGGCGCTTTCGAGTGTCTTTCAAAAGTTGGAATGCTTCATTCTTGATTCGCTTCAACTCGGTTTCGTCATTTTCTTCACATGGAATCTTTCTTGCAAAATCTTTGCATGCTCCAATGTAGAACCGTCTACCAATTCTTGACCTTCATCGGGGTAGGGAGTTTGATTGACAAGTGTAGAGAACCATTCAAATTCTTGGTTTTATCGTCATCTAGCCATGATCGACGTCGGTGAGTCGTCTTCTTCTTCTTTTGGAAGGCTTTGATGATGATTTTGGTTTTGCACTTGTTTGGGTGAGGTGGGTTGTTGTCGGGGCTCGAGGACCTCTTCATCGTCACCACCCGTATACTCAAAGTAATCACCGGTTTTATGAGTCGGGGTGGTAACTCGGAATCGTCCGAGGTTTATCGATGAAGACCGAGGTGGAGGAGACTTTGTTGAGAAGAAGTCCGTGGTGGAGGAGGTGGCATAGATGTAGATTTACAGGGCCCTTACGGCGTTTAGGTGCGAGTCCTTATCCTTATCATCGTCATCTCTTGGTCGTTTGGGTTGATCGGTGACTCCTTGCATGATGATCGAGTTGAAAATCAAGTAGATTTTGAAAAATTTAGCTTCATCCGAGTAAGCGTTCGGATCGCTTTGACATTTGCATCACTAGTTTAGCGATTAACTTTCAGTTCGAGAGATCGACTTCTTTGGCCATTGTATGTTTAACCAATGCGGCGATGTTAGGGGTGAGTTATGCGGAAAATACTTCTCTAGTCACACGGGGCGATGTCGAGAAGAAACTTGTGGGTATGATCTCTTCTTTGTCTTCTCCGGTTCCTTTTGGACTTTAGGAGCGATATCACGAAGGTACTTGTTAGTGTAACCTTGATCATTTCGTTCGGTTCCTCTTTTGATGACTCTTCATGAACTTGAACAAATTCCTTTCTTTCTCCATCTTGTCTTTCTCATCATTTAAGTCTTGAATTTGGTCGACAAACCAATTCATTTTTACGTAAAGTATGTCCTTCTTTCGACTTGTTGGATGACTTTCACAATCTTTTATGAGTCGAGAAATCCAAGATTTAGGTGGTTTCTTCACGGATTTGGATGATGATCGGTTGTCTTTGTTGATGGTGGTTGTGATGAATGAGATGAAGAATCCGATGATGAGGAGACATGAGGAGACTTCATGTCCTTAGGAGTTTCGAGGTTTTCTCCTTTGAGTGTGTTGGGTATCTAGAAGAAACTTTGTATAATCATCCTCGTCATCTCTAGACTTTTCTTTCTCGATTACTGTTTCTCAAAATCATACACAATAGTGTCCTCTACAGGCTTTTGTTGTTGCACAAGAGTGGTGGCACGGATCCCTTATCGGGTCGATTAACGCATCGGGATGCGGAGAGGTGGGCGACACCACTTGATCCTCGGGGCCACCCATTTGATCTTTAGCAAATTCTTGACCTTTTGAAGGTGTCGACGTTGTGAAACTTCTTCTGTATGATTTATCAATTGCTCTTCTTCTTCTTGAGCTCTCATCATAGGTACAATTCGAGTCTTCCCTTTTCTTGGACAGTTTGGAGGACTTGGAGGTTTTGCTCTTGAGGATTTTCATCCTTTGCGGTTTGAGTATGTGATCTCTTCATACGTCTCGGTAGCCTCGAGTCCTCGTCCCTGAGTTGTCTTTGCGGTTCAAGTGAAAGGATCGGAGTGGCTTCGAGAAGGAACTTTCTTCTTAGGGTGGGTTTCCTCTTTGGAATAGGTTTCTTCTTTGGAACATTCCTTTGACTATCGATACTTGTGACACTTCCGGCACTTCCTTTTACGGTTCTCCTTACAGGTGTTCGAGAAGATTTTTCGTCGAGATGACCAACTTTGCCTTGTCATTGCTTCGGATACCTTTTATGCGATTCGAGCTTTCGACATCTTGATTAGAAGAAATCGGCGACCTGACACCTTGTTTCTTTGTGAGCGTTTCCTTGATTACGGCGGATAGAATAGGTTCCGTCAACATGTCGTGATTGTCGGGGTCATTGAGCCTCTTGGGAATGTCGGGATGAAGTCCAAGTGCTCTCTGGATCAACAATTTAGTATATCGATGTAGGGAATCTTTGAGCCAAGTTTGTTGAGAAATGACATCATGTCATCCCAAATCGAGCTTCGATAGCGATGTGTTTCTTGTTGACCAATGCCGAAATATTTGCGGTTCCATGAGCTTAGGGTGCTCATAGCATTGTGTCGACGACCGAAGCAGACTTGGTGATGATCATGTAGAGAGTTCTCCATGGTTGAGGAATACTCTTAAGCTCTACGTGAGAATGCTTGGTGATTACTCCTGTAGCCTCGTCATAACCGATATCGATTAAGAATTGGAGAGTGAGCTCTTGACGGTGTGGCATATAGTTTGGTTGGATCGACTTGAGGAATTAGGAGAACGACCCTTAAGTCTGCGGTGTAATGGTGACTTGTTTGTGATTGAGTCACCGTCACGGCGGTTTGTCCTTTGACCCTTTCCATAGTGTTCGAGCTGTTGGATGTAGATCTCGGGAGCAGTTGCGAGTGAGTAAGCATGTTACGATACGGATGAGTCCTCGAAATATCAATAGCAATTAAACACGAAGATTCGAGCAAGTGAGGGTGTCAAAGTCAACACGGAGATTATTCTTTCCTATCTTCATTGGATAGCCATGAGGATAGATATCGACAATGGAGAGAACTTGGTGCATCCACATTCATTTGTTCGACCATGTCGTGATGCGAAATAACATTAGCCAAGAGAACCAACATATCGAAAGACATAATGTTAGTCAACGAAGGTCTTATTGTCTAGTTATTGAATGTACGGTGTCAATGATTGTTCTGAGTCCTAAGTCACTTGTATATTCAATAGTCCAATGACGTCGTGAAATGTTTAGTGAGTTAGTTAACTTTAAGTTTTAAAGTTTATGTTATCACTTATTGTTCACAACATATTAGGCGATTAAGTTTATTAGTGACATTATTGGATTCGTGACGTTATGATTAGATTATTTACAAGTTTGTACACGTAACAAATCATCATGAAGGTCAATCCGAGGGTTAAGCGTAGTTTTGGCAAAGTTATGCGTGAGCGGGAATGATATATGCTTAGCGTAAACTTACGCGTAGAATCCTAACTACGCGTGAAATGTTACAGCGTGGGAAAAGGAGACCTTATGCGTGGAGCTTATGCGTGAGCATATATTAACCTTACGCGTAAGGCTACTCGTGAGTTGACCTTATGCGTGAGGTCCTTGTTCGCATATCCTTCACGGGATCTGCGTAGTCCATTGTAGAACCTTATGCGTAATAGTTATCGTAGAATAATTCTTCGCGCATAACAACTACGGCGTGGGGTAATCCTTATCGTGAAGTAGCAAATGACCTTGATTACGAATTTTAAGCGTAGCAAAGCACGAAATAAGTTTATCAAATCATCAAAGTTAACACAAAACATCATTTTATCACAGTTACAACATACTAGCTCATCTTAAGCATTACGCGTAGAATACATACGCGTAGCCTAAACCCTAAATCTCTGCGTATGGATTCTAGCCATAGATTATGCACTAAACTTTTACGGTAGTTCAAAGACATGTTGTGAGTATGTAAGCCAAGTTGTAACACTTAATTTGTTGAGAATCAAAAATACCCAAAGTTTATGAACTTTAAACCCTAGTTTCGAATTGATGACCAATTCGTGTTTCTGGGTGGCTATAGACTTTGGAAATCATCAATTTAACAACGCAAGAGCATAAAACAACAATCTTTTTAACCAAGACACATCACATTCAAAAATGCCCAATTCGACACATAAACCCTAATTCGCAATATTCATCAAATCGTGTTTCTGGGTTTGTTTTGATGATAGAAAACATATCAATGATGTTTTAAAACATTTTGACATTAACATTTAAGCCACAAACACAAAACACATGATCAAGTGTTCTTACGCATAGCGAAGAACACAAAATCACTCATGTCCATAGATTTGACCGTTGGATTCATTTAAAATTCAAAACCAATGTTTGAAAACACGTTAGAAACATTAATCTACTTACGAATGATGATCAAATACGGATATGATGAGCGAATTATAGGCGTAGGATCTTGTTAGGTTTGGTGTATTAAATGTGAAGGATAAGAGTTAGGTGGAGAGTTTTATCAAAAATGACTTTGTGGTTTTGGCGGTTTAGGTCCCTCCACTTTTCCTTTTTCAACCAAAGCCTTTTAACTTCCATTTTGGTTACCAAAAAGTTTTTAGGAAAGAATCTTGACGACACTCCCCTCGACTTGAGAAAATAATGAAAGGTTATTAATTTTAGTCAGGGTGTCATTGAACGAAAATTCACCACCATTTGTAAAAGAAACAACGAGATATGATAACATGCAAGTACACAAATGTTTTGAAGCAGTTAATAGATTATTTTCTCCCCTCAACACTTGATCGGAAAAATCTTGAATTTTGAAAGATTAAAGTGTTGACGAAGAATGTACTTGCCATGTTGAAAGAAAGATAGATTAGGAGAATATTTTTGTTGTTTTATCGGATTTTATATTTTTGTATTTTGTTTTGAAAATTTATTTACAAAAGATGTTTTGGTGTTTGACGGTTTTTAAGGCTGTTTTAAGAGGTCATCAATTCCTCTTGAGTCAAACACCTCATACCAATTCGGTGGACCAACTCATTAAACCTAGCGGGAGGCAAGGCTTTGGTGAGCGGATCGCCAATTGGTATTCGATACCATAAAGTATAATTCAACGGTACCACATTCCACGTGGTCCTTGATGAAATGATAGCGTGGATCGATGTGCTTTGATTTGAGTCTTTGAGCGAGTTGCGAGATTGCAATGGCACTCCGATTGTCGCGATACATCGGGATTACATCAAATCGTAACCATAGTCTTTGAGTTGTGTTCTCATCCAAATGACTTGAGCACAACACGCGGACATGGCTACATATTACGCTTGATTGATGACGATGATGTACAATCCTGCTTCTTTGATTGCCAAGACACGGTTTATCACCAGAAATTGTAGAGCTCTGAAGTACTTTTCCTTGAGTCTAAGCATCCTGCGTGATCGGCGTCTGGCGATTAGTTCAAAACGAGAATCCTTGGGATACGGATCCCAAATTAATGGTTCCCTTGATGTATCGGAGGATTCTTTTAGCCTCGAGAGGTGGGTTTCGGTTGGTCGCGATAGATAGCGGGAGCATAGATAAGCGGCAAAGACAATATCGGTCGCTGGTTTGTTAGATACATGAGGACCCAATAATACTTGGTATTTGGTAGGGTCAACCAATTTCCATGTAAATCGACATCTAACTTCTTGGTATGAGCCATTGGTGTGGCATAAGTATCACGGTTGTCATTCCAAATTTGTTTAACAATTCAAGGGCATATTTGGGTGACTCGAAGAAAATACCACGGGGTGATTGATGAACTTGCGGTCCTAGAAAGAATGTAAGTTCACCCATCATGGACATTTCAAAATTTTTCTTCATTAGTTTTGCAAAGCGATTGAAAACTTTTATGTGTAGACCCAAAATGATGTCATCCACGTAAATTTGAACAATTAAGATATGTGCCCGTGATATTGTATAAAAGAGTTGGGTCAACCGAGCCTTTGGTGAAATTATTGGCAATGAGGAAAGATGATAGCTTATCGTACCATGCAGGGGCTTGTTTGAGACCATAAAGAGCTTTGTTCGGTTTGTAGACATGGTTCGGGAACTCGGGATCAACGAATCCATCGGTTGGTGACATAGACCGTTTCTTTAAGTTGTCCATTGAAAGCGCCGTTTTGACATCCATCGATGAACCGTCATATTCATATGAGCGCGACGCGAGGAATATCGAACGACCTCAAGGCGAGCAGCGGAGCAAAAGATTCTTCAAAGTCTATTCCTCTTCACGGCGATAACCCTTAGCAACTAGCCGTGACTTGTTTGGATAACATTCCCTTGACATCAATTTGTTTTCCAAATCCATTTTAAACCAATGGCGTAGACCCTGTTGGTCTTTCAACGATTCCCATACTTCAAGGCGTTTGAATTGGTTGAGTTCTTCTGCATGGATTCAATCCGGTTGTCTTTTGTCATTGCGTCTTTAATGTTTTAGGTTGATTAGCGGACGGTGAGTGCATAAATGCAATGTTCACCGTCTGAGTGAAGGCGTTGTCTCGTAACGGTTGGTTGATTCGGGTTGCCAATAATGTTAGCGGAGGATGGTCTTTTGTCCATCTATGTGTAGAGGTTGATGTTGGTATACATTGTGCGATTACGAGGATTCAAATGGTTTGTTGAAGATTCCGCGACATCAGTGCGGCGATCTCATTAGCAAGCGGGTTGAAGAACATTTGGATCAAAATCTGCGGTGGGGTACTTCATTGAGAATATCATCATTTGGTTCATCATTGTTGGGCGGTGTGTTCAAGCTGTTGTGTTGGAGTCAATTGGTGTAGGTGCATCTTCAACGATGGTTGTTGTAGCAGTGTATCGGTATAGGAATATTATCGGGTTGTGCGGTGAGCAGCGGATACACGAGAGCACGTTCATCAATATCGTCACGAGCGGAGGAGCAAATAACCTTTCCATTTGTTGTGAGTTAGGCGAGGGCTTTCTTGGTGATGATGGGGTTGAGGAAGTTTAAGCGGTTGTGACCGGGTTCTAAGTTTATATACTCGAAGCCATTTCCGTGAGTTCATCGAAATGAGCATGAATCGTTTCCATTACCTCCTTGGTTCGACGATTCAGTTGAAACCTTTAGAATTGTCACGATATCAATAAAGACTCCAATATCGACTTTGGCTTTGAGCTTTCCAAAATCATCACGATCATTATTCGGATAGCAAAGGGATCCAAATACATGAAAGTGTTTGAGGTTCGGTTTATAGTTGTGGACAAGCTCGAAAGGTGTTTTGTTGTGGCGTTTGTGATCATAGAGCGGTTTGAGTATAGCATGCGATGAATCGACACGCCCATAAGTGTCTGGAAGTTTAGCATTGATTAACATTGTTCTTGCGACTTCCACTAACGTTCGGTTTAGTCTTTCAACAACTCCGTTTTGTTCGGTGTCGTGCAATAGATGTTTGATCTTTGAATTCCACTTTCTCATAAAATTCACGAAGGGTTTTGTTAACAAATTCGGTTCCTTTATGCATTACGATTATTCGGACGGTGTTGCGGGCTGAACACATATTTTTGTGAGAAGGTGATGATCATTTGTGGAGCTTGGTCTTTGCTACGAAGAAAGTAGACCCAAGTCCATCGTGAGTAGTCATCAACAATTACTAAGATGTAGCGTTTGCCATTGATCGTTTGCACGCGCATCGGGCCACACAAATCCATGTGAAGAAGATGAAGCACATCTTTGAGGCGTGTTCCACCTTTGAAGGAAAATGAGCACGAGTGCTTTTCCCTTGTTCACGGTGAGCAAGGTGATCTTTTGAATCTGGAATCGTGGGAGTCCTTGACTAGTTTGTGTCGAGCAAGGTTGGTGATGGTTTGAAAGTTTAGATGTGAGAGGCAGCGGTGCCATAGCGAGGATTTTGTTGATGTTGCCTTAGAAAGTAAGCGGATGGGAGAGGAAGCAACCATGTCTTGCATAGAGATAGTGTAGAGACTAGAATTACGAGCGGACATAAGGTCATTTCCTTGTAGATCACGAATGAAACAAGTTTTCTCCACGAAAGCAACCTCCAAATCTCCATCACAAAATTGACCTCTTGAAAGCAGTTGTGACCGAGGCCTTCCACATAGTAAACCTGCGATTTCGATGTTCCCATTAACATAATCTCCGTAGCCCATGATGGGCTGCAGTGATCGTTCGAATCGGCGGTGCCAATGAACTTTGCAATAAAGTTTGATAACAGTTTAAGGTTGCTGTCATGTGTCGGGAACATCCGCTATCAACAATCGAGAGAATGATCATATCACTGCATTACACACGACGACACGGATGGAATAGAAGTAGATGTGGAACCCGAAATGTTAGAGGGTTCGAGCGATATATTAGACATACACACATTGAGAATTTTAGGCATCCATTTAAATCCTAGTGTGTTATATATCCATTTCGCCATCTATAACTACTCTTTGCTTTAGTCTTAGTGAAAGCACTAGGTGGTACTACATTCTTAGGAGGTGAAGCGGTAGCTCTTGTGATAGCAATGGTTGCCTTAGAATCTAAAGAAGGTGGTTTACCAAGCACGGACTTAGAATGATTAGTGGGCCTAGAGGTATTCCGATTCTTAGGATTCCGTAATCTAGAGATTATAGCTTTAGCAACACATTTGTCATGACAATCGAATTCATACTCTTTCGACAAATAACACAAGGTGCATCGGTGAATATCAAAAGTACTTAACGGTTTAGCATTCGTTACATCACTATTTCTATTACATTTGCGGACGTAACATCTATAGTGGAAGCAACATGATTTTATTCGAGTCCTAGGGTGTTCTTCTACTTTAGCATTCCTTATTGATCTTTTCTTAGGTCGCAACTTCCTATTCTTGATTGAGTGCTCTAGGTGTGAAGTGCGGACGTTTGGAAAAGATGCAACTATTCTGTTTGATGAGGAAACACATTAGCAACTTGTGATTTGGCGGTGGGAATTCTTGGTTCACGATTACTAAGTGTGTTGGTGCTAATCTCTTAATCACGATGGCGGAAGTTGTTCATACTTTCCTAACATTTCCGTAACTTAGAGATGGTGTGAATCGGATCTTGATTTTGAGCGAATATTACCGGCAAAATTCATGACTTCTCTAGTGTGAGCAAGATAGTGATCAAGTTCGTTTGATGCTTCAAGTCGAGTCTTTTGAGTAAATCAAATATGACACCATATTCTGTTTAACTTTTAAAAGTTCTTGTTCATATTTTGAGATTTGACTTTTCAAAGACACGTTTTGATCATCCAGTTGCTCAATTTTAGGATCGAAAGATTTTGCACTCAATTGAGCGATTTTCTTTTGAAAACTAAGTTGATGGTTGTGAATATCTTTTCACACCAATGAAGACGACGTTTTGCATTGTAAATTTCCGTGTGTGTCGTTTATTTTCGACTTTTAAAGACTCGATCTGAAGCACATTATCGGTGTTCTCATGATAACAACAGTTTCAACAATATCGGCGAGAGATATAATCGGATGCAAATGGCAAGGCATGAAGTAACACAACATTATGGATATCGGCCGGATAACATCTTCCAAGAGTCGATCAACATCTTTTCTCAATAGTTTCTTTTTGCGTTTTGTGTTAGAAATAGATGTTTACATTTTCTCAACGTTTTCATTACCCAAGTTCCTTATGAAAATCCTTTTCCCGAGCAATTGCACAACTTTTCAAGTTTTAACATTAGGTAAAGATTTTTACGAAAAATGTCTCTTTGTTCTCGCGCGGGGCGATTGAAAATGTTCAACTTTGATTTCGGATCGATATTCTATCTCATGTTGTAAAATTTTGAGGTCGACCATGAAAATGTCAAAATATCGAAGAATTTTTCGATTTTCGGGTTGTGAGTTTACTTCACTAATGGAAGGTAAAGGACCATAAGTTTGTGCAAAGTCTGTTTTGGGATTAACAATAGAAGACTCGGTGTTTTGATGATAACCCTTGGTGTGTTAGAAGAATCCGTTGGTGTGTGAAAGTGACCGCGTTTTATAATTAAAGGTTTGTTGTAAACAACATTTTTAATTTTGATCGACTCTCGTCTTACGCATCTAATTCCTCTTGACGATGATATTCAACAACACTCATGACAATATTATCAATTTTGTATTACCTTTGGAAACTTGGAGTTGGTTTGAATGTTTTTAGTGAAAGCTTTGGTTTATGTCGACTAGATTTTTCCATATCCATTTGGATTGGGTTTTAAGGTAAACTTTTCAATAGTTTTTCTTGATTCACCATGTTTGTAAACAACAGTTTTAAACTCTTTAAGTTTGTTTTGCAAGCCGAAATTTCGTCAAGAAGGTCATCTACCGATTCGTTGAATGCTTTTGTATCGGAGAAGCTGTTTTGACAATTTAACAACTCGACCTTAGCTTTTGATTTTCCAAGGTGAGGCGTTAATTTGCTTTTTATGTTCATGTTTGATTGTTCTAATTCGGACAACAAAGCATTCTTGAGGCGGCTAGATCACGCATCTCTCTCTAAATATTTTTCGTTTTGATGAGATTTTGCAAAGCGGCTTCAAAACCTTTTCACGGTTTTCTTGAGTTTTGAAAAAGTTGAGTTGCATTTGTAAACATTCAAAATCCTTGGTTAACGATGCATTTTACTTTTTAAGGACCGATTTAATGCATAACATTCCTCCATTTTGATTTTATGGTCTTGAATTAACCGAGCAAAATCCGGATGAGGCAACAGATCATCTTGTTCAGCGTGAGTCTCAACATGATCATTCTTTAGATCCTCAAAATGCGACCACGGAGTCAATTTGATTATCAAAGGAAACCATAAGGTCATCTTGATCGTCAAATGTAACTACTGAGGTTAACTTGAAAATCATCGAAAGAGATGTAGAAGACTCATTTTGAGCGATCGATCCGTCTTGGATTCGAGATATTGGCGGAGATATTAGTTCGAGATATGATGATGGTTTGTTCGGTGCACGAGACAAGCCATCGATGTCATCTAACTGGGCTGTATCACTCATGTGCGGCTCATGCATATTAGCCATCAACATAACGGTTGCATTAGCACTGCAAGTCCTCCATATCATCATCAGAGTGCGCATACGCCATAAAGCTCATTCTTTATGCGTGAGAGATCCACCGACTTCATCCTTAAGAGCCAAAAGTAAGGCCTCTTTGAAATAAGCACGCCCCTAGTCCTTGGCTTTGGGCATGCATTAGCCAGTGTCCTTCTCATTGCGGTTGTAGCATCTAAGACCATTTAACCGATTACGAGCATTTCCTGTTCCACCACTTGAGCTCATTGTTATTCCTACCCACACATTAAACCCTTGACCACCGCCCATCGGCGACCATAATCACGATTACGAACTTCAACCGTCCATTGTTCTGTGACTTGAGTCCGTGTGTTAGATGAGGAGCGAATCGATTGTTGGATTTGTTGGTGTAACGACCAAAAGCATTAGCAATCATCACAAATCCTTGTTGCAATGCTTGAATGGATCTGTTTCCTCGATCGCTTCAACGACATATGCTTGAGCATTGTTCTTGTATGGAACCAATTGATTTTGTTGAGGTTGTTGTTCTTTGAAGAAGGTGTGTTTGAAGCGATTGGTTGAGTTCTTTGGTTGAGAGGATAATTACATTGAGCATACAAGGCAAGTTGTTGATTGTCCGGTTGTATTGTTTAGCAATTTGAGCACGGAGAATCCTTTCGATCAACTTCCTTTTCATGAGGCTTCAAGTAATCGTACAACAATCCATAAGTAGAATGATGCATATTCTTAAGCAGCGGAGAAAAATGACATACTTCTCCCATTCGGACCAAGACTACTCGGGAACTTAGTATTCACTTGCAATTCTTGGCATGATGATGTTGTGTTTATCCAAATCATTGATGATATCGAAAATCGATGATGATAGGACTCTAGTGTCTCTCGGGTTCAATCATGAAGTGTTCATAAGCCAAGTAAATTTTGGATTCCAAATCCTCGATTGAGTCTGAGATCCTTCCATAAGAAGGCGAATATGATCCCATTTTTGTGCGGTCTTTTGAGCATCAACACTACGAAGAATTGGGTTTGGTAATCCTAAGAGGATGTATTCCATTGCAAGTTCATCGACTTCATAGTGTAGAAGTTACGTAGGATTTAAATGCTGCAATATAGCAATGTTGGTTTGTTCATCTCTTGGTGGAGCAGTTTGGATCTCCGGGTACAATGACGGTGGGCATCTCAAATGGACCTTCAAGATAACCTTCTTTAAGAACTTTCCATGTGGCTTCTTTAGATCACAAAACCTAAAGAACCTTATCACCCATTGATCGTAGTTTCTGGAGTGAGCATTGGAGGTCTATCAAGTGATCGACTTCATGAATTGATTGTTGGTGCTTAAAGCTTCACACATCTTTGCAAACCAAGTGGGTTCCTTCATAGTGCTTCGTGATGGATGTTGATTGAAATCGTTTGTGTAGGGTAGAACTTGAAGACTTGGTGATGGTTGAACCATTTGTGGTTGTGGAATTGCACCAAGTTGTGGAGTATGTTCTTGATTAAATTGTTGTTGATAAATAGCTTGTTGTTGATTCCATTGTTGATGTTGTGGAGTTAATTGTTGTTGTTGTTGATGATTATAAGTGTGAGGAAATAGTTAGAGTATGGTGGTTGAGACATGATGATAAACTTGTGTGGTAAAAATGGATCTTTGTAGTCGAATGAACCTTTGTTGATGAAGTGTCCTTAGGCGTAGAAAAGACAAGAACCAAGTAGCACTTATGCGTAAAAACACCAAAAGTTACGTAACAATGAGGAGTTCTGCGTGGGTTTTAGCTTCTGCGTAAGTAGGATAAAAGCACTAAAGTTATCGTAGACAAAAGTTAGGCGTGAAAGTTAGGCGTGGGATTACCTTGTCGTGAGACCGTAGTTTACGCGTAAAGTGAATCTTATCGTAGAATTTCTGGCGTAAGCTTATCTTATCGTAATTTTAGGGTTTTGCCCAAATGATCTTTACACTTCACGGTGCAAAAGATATCCAAAGTCGACGTATTTTCGGACTTATCCAAGTAAGAAAACACGGAATAAACCGAAAAATTGAAGATCAAACCAAGGAAAATCTTACGCGTAATATTAGGGTTTTGATACGCGTGGGATTACTCGTAACTTTGATTACGCCCAAATGTGTTTCTAAACCGGTTTTTGTTATGGAATAGCTTCAATAGTACCAAAAGAACACAAAAATGTGAAATTTGATGTACCAAAGCGCTAAGCGGGTTCTGCGTGAAACGACACCCACGAACAAAAACAAGCTTAAAAGCGTAAATCCAGCGTAAAGTTTGAAACTTTTGCTAAAAACAAGTATTTTAACACCTCAAAACATTGAAAGTACAAGAATCTTGGATTAAAAGTGTAAAAAGCGAGTTTTAAGATAACCAAAGATTGCGTTATCTTTACGCGTAAGACCCAAAACTAAAACTTCAAAAACAAGCGAGTACACCCAACTATTTGGCGATTGATACCCTTTGTTAGGTCACTAGTTTTACAAACACAAGTTATAAGAGAAGAGATAAAGGCGGATGAACAAGTATCACACACACACACGTTATACTAAAGGCGGTTTAGGCGTAGAGTATGTGAAAAGAAAACTTGAACAACCAACCCTCAAATGAGGGTTTACAAGAGTTTATATAGGCAAGGAGCTAGGGCAACACTCCTCTCCTTCCTATTCCTTATTGGGCTTGGATCAAGCTTATGGGCCTTCTACATAAGCTTGACCTTAAACAAACATAAAGGCCATAATAAAGCTACCTATTACATATGAAATATAAATACTTGAAATCTTGTTTAGGAGTGATTCCAACAAACATACACCAATCCAGTATATCTAAGTAAACATAGAACACCAAACCTTGTGCCTGGAAATCGTCGATGGGTTGAAAGTCGGTTGAAGACCGAAGTCGGTTAGAGTGTATCGCGAAGCAACACAAAGGTGATATCCCTAGATATGAATGTGGGCCGAGGTGATATCCCTGGATATGAATGTGGGCCGAGGTAACAAAACATGCTCATTAAGAGAGAGCCCACATTACAGAAGAGAAACAATATTTATAGGGGGAGAGATTTTTTAATACGCACTTTCTCCCTTCCATAATATATAAATGTAATAGCAGAAGGACATGACTAACTATATTATTATATTCTTCCAAAATTTTAAAAAAATTATTTTTTTAGACCTTTTAGTTAGCCCAACATTGAGGTTTTGCTAGCCCACCATAAAAAATTCTTTGTTGATATGTACGTGAAAGTTCTTATAAAAATACTGTATAAAAAGAATATTCGGTTTTTTTTCCTACTATTCTTATTTGTAACCAATTGAATGACAATTAATTTTATCTTTAATACTAAAATAAATGGAAGAGTTGTTTGAATAATCATTATTATTCCTTTTGTTTTCAAGGTTAGGTTCTTTGTTTATACTTTCTAAAATGCAAAACTATACTAATTTTAAATCAATAATTACAATACTTTAAAGAACTAAAATACTGGTATATATTATAGATGGAAGACATTATAAACTATAGTATTTTATTTCTCTCATAGTTAAATATTATTAATTTTTTGAGCTTAATTCATCCGTAATGAAAAAGAAATGTCATGGGCTCATGGCTTTATAAAAGTTAATAAAGGAAGTTATGAAGCAGCCCCTAAACTTCTTATTATTTACGACCTTTTTATATAACAAAATTTATTTAATGTATAGCTTATAGATACGTCCCGATTTCTTGAATAAAAAATACCGCCAAAAGGTCTCTCGATAACGAACAAAACGAGCCCAATATTGATATGCTTTTGAAATACGTGCGATTTTATAAAAATTGTTGAAGTTTAATATCTATATATAGTTAAAAAAAAAAAAAAAAAAAAAAACTTTCAAAATGCACCCTTAACCTATCAAATAACTTTAAAATTCTCATAAATTTTTTAAACTACGAGGGCCAAAGACGTCCGCTTTATAAATTTTTATTATAAATAAATAAATTGGTCGGGACATTAGATTTATGGGTGTATATTTCTACTATCGAACACTATTATGCGTCGCGTAACAATACAAATAAAACTAACAATACGAGATAAAACTACGACCCGCACGCCCCGCAGAACCACTAACACTACGATCTCTTCCAAACAATCCACCACCATCCTCATCGAACCCAAGATCGTAACACCCCACCGGCGGGTTCCGGATACTTGTTTACGCTTATGGACTATCTTTGATAAATGTTAGTATTAATTGCTCATCATTCTCTTTTCATATAAAAATAAAAAAAGTTGTTACGTCTAATTTGATATGTCAAATAGTAATGATATTAGAAAAGAAATCCAAGTTTATTTCAACAAATTTACAAATGGAAAGTACAACAAAATGAAGAAACTACATAAATTAAGCGAAATGACAACCTTAAAAGATTGTTGTTATAATTTACTAGCTTATAAACCCGTGATAAATCACGGGCGGCTTAAAAGTTTGCAAGAAACATAGTTCAAACTATGTAAAAATGTTAATACTAAAGCGTAAAACAAAATTTGCATAATGTTGGAAAGTTTAGTGCACTTGTTGGATTAGTTCACACCTAGTTTTGGGTTATGAGGTACGGAGTATACACCCATGAGGTCCCCGAACCCCCGACTCAATAGTGGAAAGTATCTTGCTAGTGTATTGGTTACCACCGCTAATGTGGTAATCGATGGCTCTTTGGCGGTGGATTGGTTCCTACTTGGCGGTGGGTTGGTTCCTCCGACAATGTATTGGTTCCTGCCGTTAGTGTAAAGGTTCCCACTGGTAGTGTTGCGGTGATTATTTGTAACGACTTTCACTCATTCAAGTGGTCATTATGACCGCTTTATGACCACGTTTAATTGGTCATGTAACCACTATTCCTATGATAATGGAGGCTTATTATGAGTGATTAATTGGCGTTAATCATTCATAATGTCCATTGACTATGAGTGAGTTTTCTACTATAAATAGAGATGAATTTCATCACCGAAGATCTTGAGAAACATACCGACATCGGGAGAAACAAATAAAAGCTTAAACACTTATTTTCTCGGGAGTTATTGAATTGTGCCTAATTCTATAACTAACATTTGGTCTTATCCCACATAGATATTCGTGTAACCCGCATTAGCGTCGAATAGTTTACTTTGGAAAGTGATAACACGATTCCAAGTGATATTCGGTAACCACCGGTGGTATTTGCGGTTGCTAACGATTGTCTTAACCATGTTCGGGCGATACAATCCAACAATCAAAGTAAACTATTTGTGATAATCAATGGTTCTTCTTCGCAATAAAACACATGGCTTCAAAATTTGCCAAGCTTGATAAGTTTGAAGGGTGGACTTTAGGAGATGGCGAAGAAGATGCACTTCTTCTCACAAGCATGAGTGTGGTGTATGTGCTAACCACTCCAATTCCTCGATGATGGTGATGATGCTACTTGTGGAGTAGATCGGGAGGAGAAGCAAGCGGAGAATGATGACTACATATGCAGAGGCTTAATTCTCAATGGTATGTCTCGATTCTCTGCTTGACATTTATCAAAACTTTGAATCTTCCAAAGAACTGGGACTCCTTGGATGCCAACTATATGGCTAAGGATGCATCAAGTAAGAAGTTCCTTGTAAGTAATTTCACAAATTACAAAATGACCGATTCAAGACCGCTTATGGAATAATACAATGAACTTCTTGGTATACTTGGAAGGTTTACACAACACAATATGCACATGGATGAGGCTATTTCGGTCTCTTGTGTCATTGACAAACTTCCTCCTTCTTGGAAAGATTTCAAGCATACCGTGAAACATAAGAAGGAGGAATTAACTCGGTTGAGTTGGGCGTCGTCTGCGCATTGAGGAATCTCTCAAGGTGTAAGATAATGACAAGCCAAAGAGTAGCAATCTTCTTGGTGCATCTGTTGTCAATATGGTGGAGCATAACCACTCCACCGGTACAATAACAATAAAGGCAAACATAAACATCATGATAACACAAGGCGAGATCCTAACAAGAAGGCAACACCAACTTTTTGGAAATGTGGCAAAATGGTCACACTAAGAGGATTGCAAAGGTGTTAAAATTGGTGGTAAAGCCAATGGATCGAGCACTAATGGTTCGGGAGTGGTGGTTCTTCCAACTCACCGAAAGGTCGAATATGTTTAATAATTCTTTTCAAATTTATTATGTTACATATGTATCTAAATCTTATTATGTGCGGGATGATGATGTTACGTGGTGGGTTGACTCGTGCAACAGTTCATGTGTGCAAAGATAGAAGTCGGTTCAAGACGTATGAGTCAACGAATGATGGTTCTATTCTTCACATGGGAAATGAGTCAACGACCTTGGTGCATGGTCGTGGTTGTGTAGATCTTAGATTTAGTTCGGAAAGATTGTAACTTTGTTTAATGTTATTCATGTTCACGATATCGGGAAGAACTTGGTTTCAAGTAGTATTTTGAATAATCATGCATATAAACAAGTTATTGAATCGATAAATTTGTTCTTTCTAAGAATGGTGTTTTATTGGTTTTGGCTATTTATGTAACCAAATGTTCGGGCTAAATATTGCCAATGATAGTGTAAATTCACCTTTGTGACCACCACCGACTGACCGACTCTACCCTTTGGCATGCAAGACTTGGCCATGTACACTATAAAAGGATGCAAGATATGTCTAAGGATGGGTTAATCCCAAAGATTTGACATAGACACCGAAAAGTGTAAAACTTGCATGTTGACCAAGATAACCAAGAAACCTTTTCAAGGTGTTAGTCGTGAGACTAAGCTCTTGGAGCTTATACACGATGACACATGTGATTTGCATGCCACTCCTCTTTGGGAAGAAAAAATACTGTGACATTTATTGATGATGCTTCTAGGTTTTGTTATGTCTATCTCGTTACATACCAAGGATGAAGCATTAGATAAATTCAAAGTGTTTAAAACGAAGTTGAATTGCAACTTGGGTCCACGATCAAAGATTGAGGATCGATAGGGAGGTGAGTACATGGATACTCAGATTTTCGATCTGTTGGTATAATCCATGAAATGATCTGCTCCTATACTCCTTAGCAAAATGGTATTTACGAAAGGAAAAACGTGTCTTGAAGGAAATGGTTAATTCCATGTTGTCCTATTCGGGATCGAGTCAAGGGTTACGGGGTGAAGCTATGTTAACGACTTGCTATTTATTAAATAGGGTTCCCAACAAAAGGAACAAGGTTACCCTTATGAACTCGGACTAAAAGGAAACCCAACATGAACTATCTCGGTGTGGAAAACTAGAAGGGGGTTGAATAGTTTTACCAATTAAAACTTTGTTTTAAACTATTTAGATCGACTTATGTCAATCTATTTAAACATATGTGTTGGATGTTGATAGACAAGCATATAGAAATATAAATATGTAATGAAAAGATAAAGAGTAAGAAGCACAAAACCACAATGCAGTATTTATAGTGGTTCACTACAAGGACACCTTCCTTGCCCTACTCCATTCCCCAAGTCACCTACTCGAGATTTCGTAATCACTACACAACACCAACTCCTTATGGCGGAGAAGCCTTCACAACGCGTCGCCTACTCTTTATCCGGTAAAGGCTAGATCCCGGTTCTTCCACGGTAGAACCAAACCTATCACAACGTCGCTAACCCTTTATCCGGTACTATGCTAAGTACCGAGTTCCATTACAATGGAGGAACTACTACCCAACACTACACAACACCTAAACCCTAAGGAGACCAACTCCTTATTACAACATCATCAAGGATATCAATATCCTTGGATCGAATACTAATCTATCTTGTACATCGAAACACAACATATCGAATGTACACCTTAGGCACCTTTCACTAATGCCCTTGGTTCGACTACTAGGCACCCTTCACTAATGCCTTGTTACTTGACTCCTAGACACCCTCAATGCCTTTAGCCTTGACTTCTAAGCACCCTTCACTAGTGCTTCCAATATAGACGTTCGACACCTTTCACTAATGTCTTCGTCTTGACCCTTTAGACATCTTTCACTTATGTCTTCGACACTACACTTCTAATGAGAAAGAATAGGACTATCAACAAGAGAACATCGGTAGTCTTGATGATGACGAAGCATGGCAACTCATGGACTTGAGCTTGCTCGACTTCAAAAGGTGGTGATTTCGCCTTTAAGAGGAACCTAGAGAATCACACAAAAAACTACATACATAGATCACTTGGATATGAGGTTAGTGAGTTTATAACTCAAAGAGAAAATATATGTGAAAGGGTAAGAAACAATGAAGAAATAGCTCACTATTTATAGAAGAAAAATTACTCTTGTTCCCGGATCCCACAAATCCCTCCTTTGAGGGATCCGTCTAGTGTATGATTGGGGATCCATGGGACGCTCCCTTTTGCCCATGGGTTTTGGGTCATGGGTCATGGCTTATGGATCATGGGTACCAAGTAGATTCAATGTATCTACAAGATGCAATGCATCTAGTCTATAGGTCATGGGTTAAAACCATGGGTCATGGATAGTATCCATATATGACTTAAGCATGATGTCACGAAATGGGTTATGGGTCATGCTCCATGTGTATGGGTCATAGACTTTGGGTTATACCTAACTACATTCAATGTATTTGGTCAATAGGTCAAATACTTAAGTTTCTACCCATTTATATTACCTATTATAATACATATTAGTTATGCATATATTAACCCAATATGTAAACACTAGTTGTTGTACATATGTATTACTAAATAATAAAATCACCTATACTTGTTTAGTGTTTTATGTGAAAACGTAAATGTGTTAGTAAACTATTGGCTCAAACCATTTACGTATTTTATTTGTTTCTTCAAAATGATTTTACGTTTGTTATCGACAAAACATTAGAAGATCGTAAAATATAAATAAGCGTTTTTACGGCTTATTTGTATTAACAATCTCCCTTTTGTTGATGACAAAACATAAAATTATTTTAAGGAAAAACTAAAATTAAGTAAAAGTTTGAATTGTAGTTTTACTTTCTTCTCCCCTTTTGTCGAAACAAAAGAGCGTCGAAAAGAAACTAACACAATGTTTTAAGAAAACATGTAAAAAAGATAGATAGCAAGTGACGGGAAGAGTTCTCGTCTTAACTCCCCTTGACGAGTCCATCCTTTTGTGAGGCGTCAAGTAAATAACCACTACTAAGCTATTTCATTTGCAACTATTTTTGAAAAGATTTCGTCTATGTGACTGAATATGCTCCCCTTGATGATTGCAACTTTGCAAAGGGACATCATGAAATGTAATCCTAATATTGCAAGTGATTTTGCAATGTATTGCTTTGACATAAAGCTCCCCAGCTTAGGGTGTCAAAGCCTTCACGTGTAAATTGAAAATCTACAAAACAAAGGTTAGAAGACAAGTATATAATGCATAATTTCCGCTAGTAAGACTCATGTTAGTAGAAAACTAGTCTTACATTGCACGGATCCCACGGTTCCCTCTTTGGAGGGATCCGACTACATAAAACTTAGGGATCCGTGCATGCATGCACAAAAAATACAACAAAGGTGATGTAACAAATGATGTTAATCATCAACGAGAGATATGTATTGGAACCTCGGGCATATACTCGAATAATATGGAAAATATCATGTAATTTCATTTAATAAAACTAGAGATATGATGTACATTACTCTAAAACTAAGAAAATGAACAATACATGACATTGAATCACTAGACTATCTAAGTCGCACTTGATGCTAGGACACCACTAGAATCCTCTAGCTCAAGCTTGTTTAGGTTTAATCTCGTCGAAGCGTTCGAGGAGGTGATAAAACATGAAACGTTGATCCTCACGCATTTCATGTATCAAACTTTCAACATGTTGACAATGATAATAATCTTTGTCATGGCTTGGTAGTGGTGATGGAAGAAAAGAAATTGCTTGATGTGACAGATCAAGTGAAGCGGGTTGAGGAGCCTCA
Organism: Chrysanthemum lavandulifolium; assembly: GCA_022545495.1. Taxonomy (NCBI): domain Eukaryota; kingdom Viridiplantae; phylum Streptophyta; class Magnoliopsida; order Asterales; family Asteraceae; genus Chrysanthemum; species Chrysanthemum lavandulifolium. The sequence goes on along the minus strand of CM040245.1, from coordinate 111,163,558 downwards.
AAAGAAGGAGGGATTGGCGGAGGCGCATTCAAAAATGGCTCAACTAAGAATGATGGTGGTGGTAGAGATGTGTCAATTTCCATGTGGTCTGGTGGTTGACTTTGATGTCTCCTCATAATCCAAAATGGATTATTTGATGGTGACGGAGAAAAAGAAGCCGGACCTAGTGTTGACTCAACACCTTGATTTTGTTCCACTATTCCTCCTAAAGTGGAGAATGTTGTTGGTGGTGGAGGATGAGATGGCCCAGGAGGAAAATCCTCTAGATTGTAGAGGTGTGGTGATGAGAGTGGAGTGGTGAATGATAGGGCTCTTGGCACCAAGGATGATGGTTTAGTGGAAATGGGGTTGTTTGGCTTAGGAGGTATGGTGGTGTTTGACATTAGTAGTTTTGTGGGGATGTAGCCACCTGAAAAATTTCACTATTTTAAACCTTTATATTTATGAACTAGAATGTTTATCAAAAATTATTTGATCTAAATTAAGCGTTTAGCATGTACGTTTTAGCTTTTCTTGCATAAATAATTGGCATATCCGAGTAGTCTTATTTATTATGCCCAATGTTTACTGATAGCCAAATCAGTCTCACAAGAATTTTTCTTGTCTTACGAGTCCGCACGCATACCAATATAATAAAAGAAAACGCAAGAATATAAAAGCAGACAAATAAAAATCAAAATTTCATTATCATGACAGTTTATTTATAACGTGTCCGGAAATATAAGTAATATAATTTTCCCATTTGAAAATATGCGTCTACAAATGAAACAGCGGGACACAAAATACACCTAATACCTAAACTATATTAATAATAACTAAAAACTATACAATTTGTAAAATAAAAACCTAATAACTCTACCCTTATCCTAGTATCCCACGCCTTTTTTTTCCCTTCCCAACACCACTCCTTTTTTCTTCTCTGCTTCCCAACACACGCCTGTCCACCATCATCTTCTTCAGGAAATACCCAACTACACTTTCCTGTCTAAAAACTATCCACAAACCCTCAAAATGATTAATCATAAAATGACACACCTCACCCATCACCATCTATGTCAAATTCAAAAAGGGAGAAGGAAGACAACAAGGTCAACCTATCTCTATCTCAGCTTCTTAATCCTAGGAGAAGTCACAAGGTGGCATAGGAATTGATAGAAGAAAGAGAGTTTTCCTTAAGATAGTCTTCTCCATTTTCATAGAGCAAAAAGTGTCTTTGAAAACCTTCCATGGTCGACCCTATTTAAGGACCCTCGATGCTCCAGCAACTCCACACTTTTCCCCTTAAAACTTCATCACAAAAATCTATTGTGCTCCTGATCAATCTCGTTGGTGTGGACTTGTTGGACAAATCGGAAGAGGGGTCGGCTTGTGATCTTCTATAAGGTTTTCATAAATCTCATTGTACCTTTCTTTTTCTTTGTAATTATTGTTAAGATGTGGTGGTTGGTTTTTATAAAAGGAATCGATTATAATCATTTCCTGTGTCGATTGATTAAATTATAATGGGATTGATTTGGTTAATCTTTAATTAAAATTCGTGTGGTATACTTATTTAAAAAGCGATTGGCTTATTTGCTGGAAGAAGTGCTTAGGATCGATTCTGCCTATATGTTTCTTTTTTTTTCGTCTTGTTGAAATACCTTATTAAACTTGATGTTATATAGATGGCATAAATTTTACTATTATCCTAAATTAGTTAAGAAGTCGAGTTGATCGAAAGCAGTTAATGAAGCGCCTACTTGAAATATTTTGTTTCTAATCTTATGTTGAAAATGATGAATAAATTGTGAAATCTACTATTAAAATGTATGGTTTTAGCTTATGTTGAGTTCCTTTTTTTGACGTCCCACACTTGAGGGTCTTGGGTTGAGCCTCGGTATGACCACGTTTAAGTCTTTATTGTTCGTGTCTTCCCTTTTTTTGATAGCCTTGGTATACAGTTTCATATTTTTTGTGTTTCTTTGTCCTCGTTAAACTCGACACAAGAACGTGGGATACTAAATTCTTCTTTTTTTTTTATCAAAATGAAACTGATTTCATCAATGGGCTTGCAAGGTTTAGTAGGTTAGTCACATTTTAATATGGGCTTGTGTGTGTGAGTTAATGTCAAGGCCAACAGTCCAAAGAGTAGTTAGTTAAATAAAAATAGATGTGTACATGTTGAAACACAAAAATTAAAAGAGAGTATCAAATATAATAAAGTGGTGTAACGTTTGCCGAATCATCATTATAATCTAGTCTCAATTACTTGATTTCCTTGGTCTATCTCGCACCTCGTTCACGACTTGCTCGTCTATTCATTTTAATTCATTTACTTTCGATATTATTTCACGACATTACCGCCTTTTTATAAACATATTCTATAAACGGATACTGAAATATAACCAAACTTTTAATCTTGAATTATTAATATTTCGTACTAAACAAGAATTATTTTACCACAACAATGATTTCCTACACTTAGTCACCACATATATTTAAAGGCATGTACACAAATCATACCCAATTTTCTAAAAGACCACTAAAACTTATAAGCAAAATTTATTTTAAAACTATTACTTTTCTCATTTAACTTAATATATATGAACATTAGCGACATCTTTATAATTTAAATCGTCTATATTTTTTTAAAATTTTGATATATTCAAACGTAAATCTTTCGGTTCATGACGAACCAAAGACTCGTTTGCTTTAAATACTCTTATTTGTACCTAAGCACTTCCTTGAGCCAAAGCTAGTCAAAACTTACCAAACTAATTTAAACTTAAATACCACCACATAAGCAATGATAATATGAAACTTTAACTTCTTAACCATTATCGAGTCGAATATAAACATAGAAACTAAAGTATAGTTATATTAACTATAGGTCGCGTGGCGGTACTTCAGCAACATTTACTTGACTTCTTTACTACTCGGATACTACTCTTGCTAAGGTGAGTTCATAGCCTCGCCTTTACTTATTTCTTTCAAACCCATGAGGAGATGCATGCTATAAACTAGAACACAAGTCTTTTCTTAAACTGTATGCTTGCACGATCATTATTATTATAGCCTAAGTTGCACCATAAGTCCCTTACATCATGAACCATTAATCACTTGCGGTGAACGCGAATATTGTGGATAGTACTATGGGAATTAACGACCCGACTCGGTTATCGGAAATAACCGGGCGCACTATATTGGTTAACTATGGAATTGGCAATTCCATCTCGAGGGCAATATTATTACTTACACCAGTAATTAGGTGTATGCAGTTAGTTTGGTATCATGAGCTTAGCGCATAATAATAATCTATGTTTTCCATGGTGATTGTATTCGAAGCAATTATCATCTTTACTTGTGTTCAACTAATTATTTAAACCTATGGATATCACTCAACATTTTTGTTGATCTTTTTAAGCATGCTTATCTCAAGTACTAATTAGAATATCATGAAGGCGTGGAGTGGACGTCATGGGATGCTAGAAGTGGTGTTGTTTTCAATTAAAGTTATCATTTCGTAAACATTTAAACTATCTTTTATGTAACATCGAAACATGTGGTATTTCCTTTTAGTGTTTCTAAAACACTGAGTTTTATGAAATGGTAACAACCTTTATTAAAAACGTCTCTTTAGAGTCGTTTTCTGTAACTTATGACTATGATCCTCTAAGTAATACCCCTAATAGTCTTCCGCTGTCACTTTGTGATTTTGGGGGTGTTACAGATTGGCATCAGAGATTAGGTTATAGAGAACCAACTTGTATTTTCAAAAACAAATTGGACTATAACCACGTTTTCAAATGGACCGTTTTACACCACCACTTCACGTCCTCCACGCCTACTTCGTACCGATTGCACGTATGAGATTCGCTTAGCGGATATTACATAATTACTAAAACTTGCATGATAAAAACTTATAAATGCTAGCTTTCATTTAGTTAGGCATTTAGATTTGCATGGCAGATTATGCGCGACTAACTAAAAACTTATTTACTGCATGACTTTATTTACTTATAAGTGCACATTTTCTTTTGGGTTGTTACAGTACCATGTCGACTGCTACTCACCCTATCGACTTGACCTCCGACAGTGAGATGGAGGATACTATGTCCTCTGCCTCTACTCCCTTGGCACCGGCTCTCATCACACCTGTGTCCTCTGAGACTGAGCCCTTCGAGGAGGGTGAAGTCGTTGTCACCCCACCTGCTTTGACCATACCCGAGCATCTACCCGTTTTTGGTCCCCCCACTTATGACCGATATCTGGAGTCACAGCAGTGGCTATCACCTTCTGACATTATGTCCCAGACACACTCACACACTGATTCCGTGTCTTCTATTTCTTGCCCATCACCATCGCTTTCGTCCAAGCGCGAAGGCGAGCTAGGGTTCTCAAACCCTACGAGCCCGCGCCATTTGGTCGGCCATTCCGTTACCGTGAGGATGGTGCTACTTTCATACATACCGCTCGGAAACGAGCGAGGGCACCCATCACTTTCATTCCACCTTCCGACATACCATCATCCTCTGCTTTTCCACCATCAGCTGCACCTGCACCACCACTCATACCTGTTTCACCACTACCACCACCTACCACATTCATTTATCAGACCACCACTGTACCGATTTCATCCTCATCCCGTGCACCATCACCCTTGGTGATGCACACTGAGCCGGTGACATCTCTTAGGGAGAGAGTCCATTTCTCACCCGCACATTCGGACCCATATCACCAGGCTATGTTTGGTACCTCTGAGCCGAGAGCCCGTAGGAGGGTCGATGCTAGACGTTGGTCTTACATGATGCCACTCATTAGTCGATGGAGGTCGGAGGAGGGTGCACCTAGCGCTGTGGAGCTTGGGGAGCATCTATTTGCTGCTGCTGAGACTCTCCTTGTCACGGGAGAACCCCTTCATCATACCATCCCATTGATAGCTGCCCGAGTGCTGCGAGCCGAGGATCAGCTTGAGGATGTTGTGGCATTTGTTGATGAGGTTCCGTTGGTACGTATCGAGAACATTGAGGATGAGGTTGGAGAGCTCCTTAACGGGAGAACCACGATGGAGAGCGCTTGATAGGATTGGTGCCGGTGAGAGAGCTAGCGGATCGATTCTGATGTTAGAGAGGAGGATGGAGTCGATAGATTAGGACCGCCGGCGTAATCGAGATATTGGAGGAGTTGTGCGACGGCGGTCGGAGAGGATGATTATCATGGAGACTCGTGCTACTGCTTTGGAGCAGAGATTGGAGGCACGAGATAGAGAGGTGGATGATCTGGCGGAGCTAGTCCATGACCTACAGCGCCGATTGAGGGGCACACCCGACAGCCTCTAGATTGGTGATTCATCTAGTTAGTTTTCTGGTACCTTAGCCTGCCGCATGTGGCACTAATAAAGGCTTTGTATTCGCATGTTTTGTAAACTATCGAACAAGCTATTTATGTGACATATTATGGTATTGTGTCATCATGTATGGATGGTAAACCCTATGGCATTGTGGTTGTTGTCTCTTGATATTCTTATGTATGATGATCTTCTTATTTATCGGTTTATGTGAATCGAAGTGATCAGTTTTATATATTCTCTTATGTGGTTCTAACATATTGTGATTCTTTCTTATGATGATTATACTCTATTGATATAATGTGAAGATCTTGACTATTATGAAACCATTTTATAATAATTCACAATTATGTTGAATGATTACGAAATCGAGTGTATGTTTTAGAAAATGGCAAGAACAAGAACTACCTCTACCCCTACTCAAACTCCCGAGATGACCCCAGAGCAATTCGAGGTGGTTACCAATGAAATTGGTCTTGCTTTTCTTTGCAAGACTCTTGAGGCACTCAAACAAATGAAGCCCCAAATCAAGCCAACCGGAATGAAGGCGTGGTGAATCGCAAATGTGGATACAAAGAGTTCATGAATTGCAAACCTACTTTCTTCAAAGGAACCAAGGCGCCATGGGCTTTATCTATTGGTTTGAAAGATCCAAACGTGTTTCTTCTTAGTGATTGCTCGAAAGATTGCAAGGTGAAATTTGCTACTTGGTACTCTGTGGAAGATGCATTGTCTTGGTGGAAGGCTCATGCCCAACCTATTGGCATGGAAGAAGCCTACAAAACCACTTGGACTGAACTGAAGCAATTGATGATGAAGCAATACTGTCCAAGGACTGAGATTAAGAAACTTGAAGATGAGTTCTACCATCTGACTACTAAGGGCAATGATCTCAAAACCTACTTCAAACGCTTCCAAGAATTGAAAGCTCTATGCCCATCCATGGTTTCTGATGAGGTTAAGTTGCTGGAAAATCTCATTGGGGGATTACCCCAAAACATTGAGGGCAATGTTACTGCATCAAAGCCCAAGACCGTGGAGGAAGTGATCACAATTTCCTATCAACTCATGGATCAAGTCTTGAAACATGGATCCGTGCAAGGCAACAACGACAACAAAAGGAAATTTGATGACCTCCGAGGCAACACTTCAAACAACTTCCATCACAACAACTCTTTCCATCACAACAATAACCGTAACAACAACAACCAAGGCCGCAACAATCACAATCAACACCGCAACAACAATCCCAACCCATACCACCAAAACCAAAACAACCACCACAATCAACAAAACCGTAGGCAAGAAGTTGCGAGGGCTTATGCTGCTACCCCCGCCACTGGAAGAGGCTATCCGACCACACCTTTGTGCACTCGATGCAACTCGCATCATGTGGGACGTTGTCTCGTTAAATGTGGAAAGTGTAACAAGGTGGGTCATGCCCACAAGGATTGTCGAAGCCTCACATCGAAGTAACCTTCAACCCATGGGAATAACTTGCTTTGGATGTGGAGAAGCGGGCATGTCAAGAGTAGATGCCCAAAGTCATGACGGAACAACAACAACAATAATAAAGAACAACCACCGCTAGAGCAAGAGCTTATGTGCTAGGAGATGGGGATGCACAAGAGAACCCGATGTTGTTACGGGTACGTTTTCACTCAACCATCATTTAGCTAAAGTGTTATTTGATTCTGGAGCCGACAAAAGCTTTGTGTCTTCTAAGCTTGCACCCTTGTTAAAAGTCACCCCAACTACCCTAGATACCACTTATGAAGTAGAGCTAGCCGATGGAAAAATAGTAGGAACTAACACTATCCTTCGAGGTTGCAACCTATCCTTATCAAATCACCCGTTCGATATAGACCTTATGCCTATCCAACTTGGTAGCGGCGATGCTGTCATTGGCATGGATTGGCTATCCAAGAATCGTGCAAGAATCATCTGTGATGAGAAAGTCATTCACATTCCTCTCGATGGCGAAACTCTAATCATTCGGGGTAATCGTAGTAAGACCCGATTGAACATCATCTCGTGCGTTAAAACGGCGAAGTACATAGAAAAAGGATGCCACATTTTTCTAGCACAAGTAACGGAGAAAGAGAAAGCGGACGAGAAGCAATTAAAAGACGTCCCTGTGGCTAGGGACTTTCCCGAAGTATTTCCTGAAGACTTGCCTGGCCTTCCCCCGAGTCGGCAAGTGGAATTCCAAATCGAGCTAGTGCCGGGAGCGGAACCTGTGGCACGAGCACCTTATAGATTGGCACCTTCCGAACTACAAGAATTGTCTGACCAACTTCAAGAACTATCCGAAAAAGGATTCATTCGACCAAGTTCTTCGCCTTGGGGAGCTCCGGTCTTATTTGTCAAGAAAAAGGACGGATCGTTCCGTATGTGTATTGATTACCGAGAGTTGAACAAACTAACGGTGAAAAATCGCTATCCATTTCCTAGGATTGATGATTTGTTTGATCAACTGCAAGGGTCAAGCGTCTACTCAAAGATTGATCTGAGATCTAGTTATCATCAACTAAGAGTTAGAGAGGAGGATATTCCGAAAACTGCTTTCCGAACACGATACGGCCACTATGAGTTCCAAGTGATGCCATTTGGTTTGACAAATGCACCGGCAGTATTCATGGACCTGATGAACCGAGTGTGTAAACCTTACTTGGACAAATTTGTGATTGTGTTCATTGACGACATTCTCATCTATTCCCGCAATAAGGAAGAGCATGCGAACACTTGAAAGCCATCCTAGAGTCGCCAAGAAAGAAGAAGCTGTATGCTAAGTTTTCCAAGTGCGACTTCTGGATTCAAAAAGTACAATTCCTTGGTCATGTGATAGATTGTAATGGTCTTCACGTTGATCCTGCAAAAATCGAAGCTGTTAAAGATTGGTCATCCCCTACTACCCCTACCGAAATACGTCAATTTTTGGGTCTTGCGGGTTATTATCGAAGATTTATCGAAGGATTTTCGAAAATCGCTAAACCTCTAACGGAGCTAACCTAGAAAAAGAAGAATTTTGACTGGGGAGAGAAACAAGAGTTAGCCTTTCAACTCTTGAAACAAAATCTTTGCGAAGCTCCTATCTTAGCCTTACCCGATGGAGTGGAAGATTTTATGGTTCATCTTGTGATGCATCACACCTAGGGTTAGTGCGTCGATGCAAAGAAACAAGGTGATCGCTATGCTTCACGACAACTCAAAACTCACGAGAAGAACTACACTACCCATGACTTGGAATTGGGAGCCGTGGTTTTCGCTCTCAAGATATGGAGACATTACCTATATGGAACCAAGTGTACGGTGTTTACCGACCATAAAATTCTCCAACACATTCTCGATCAAAAGGAGCTAAACATGCGACAACGCCGATGGCTAGAATTGCTTAGTGACTACGACTGTGAAATCCGTTATCACCCGGGAAAAGCAAATGTCGTAGCTGATGCTCTTAGTCGGAAGGATCGACCACCTCTTCGAGTGAGATCCTTGGGAATGACAATTAAGTCACCTCTTCCATAAAAAATCCTTGAAGCTCAAGCTGAAGCTCTCAAACCTGAAAATCGACCCAACGAAAGAATCTTTGGAATGCCGGAAAACGAGAACGGTTTTGCGCAAAGATCGGATGGAACCTTATGTTTTGGCGATAGAAGTTGGATACCACTTTGTGGAGGAATACGGAACTCATTATGCATGAGTCTCACAAGTCTAAATATTCCATTCATCCGGGATCCGACAAAATGTACCAAGATCTCAAGAAGCTTTATTGGTGGCCGAACATGAAAGTCAAATTGCAACGACGTTGGGAAATGTCTCACCTGTTCTCGAGTCAAAGCCGAATGTCAAAAACCTTCCGGATTGTTAACTCAACCTGAACTCCCAGTTTGGAAATGGGAGAGAATCACTATGGACTTCATAACCAAACTACCAAAGACTGCTAGAGGTTACGACACCATTTGGGTCATCATTGATCGCCTTACCAAATCCGCTCATTTCCTACCCATCAAGGAAAATGATGAAATGGAAACCCTTGCTCAACTATACCTGAAGGAAATTGTATCCCTTCACGGAGTGCCAATTTCCATCATTTCTGATCGTGACAGTCGTTTTACTTCACACTTCTGGAAATCTCTTCAAAAGGCCTTAGGTACTCGTTTGGATATGAGTACCGCCTATCATCCTTAAACCGACGGTCAAAGTGAAAGGACTATCCAAACCTTGGAAGACATGCTTCGAGCTTGCGTGATCGACTTTGGAAAAGGTTGGGATAAACACTTACACTTGGCGGAATTCTCCTACAACAATAGTTACCACGCGAGCATCAAGGCAACTCCATTCAAGGCACTTTATGGTCGAAAGTGTCGATCACCCGTTTGTTGGGCTGAAGTTGGAGATGCCCAACTCACTGGACCTGAACTTGTCCAAGAGACAACCGAGAAGATTGTGCAAATTGTCCAACGACTTCAAGTCGCTAGAGATCGACAAAGAGTTACGCCGATGTTAGAAGAAAGCCCATGGAATTTCAAGTTGGTGATCGAGTTATGTTGAAAGTATCACCTTGGAAAGGAAAGGTTCGATTTGGAAAACGAGGAAAGCTACATCCTCGATACATTGGCCCTTTCAAGATTCTCGAAAGAATCGGCCGGTTGCTTACAAGCTTGATCTCCGGAAGAACTTAGTAGAGTACACCCCACCTTTCACGTCTCAAATCTGAAGAAATGCTTGTCGGATGAATCTCTTGTCGTTTCACTAAAAGAGATTAAGCTCGATGACAAGCTCAACTTTGTCGAAGAACCGATTGAAATCATGGATAGGGAAGTCAAGCGACTTAAGCAAAGTCGCATCCCTATCGTCAAGATTAGATGGAACTCCAAAAGAGGATCGGAGTACACGTGGGAGTGCGAAGACACCATGCGCGTTAAGTACCCACATCTGTTCACAAATCCAACTCCGACAACCACTATAAACTAGAATTCCGGGACGGAATCCTCTTAAGGGGTTGGTACTGTAGCCACCAAAAAATTTCACTATTTTAAACCTTTATATTTATGAACTAGAATGTTTATCAAAAATTATTTGATCTAAATTAAGCGTTTAGCATGTACGTTTCAGCTTTTCTTGCATAAATAATTGGCATATCCGAGTAGTCTTATTTATTATGCCCAATGTTTACTGATAGCCAAATCAGTCTCACAAGAATTTTTCTTGTCTTAGGAGTCCGCACGCGTACCAATATAATAAAAGAAAACGCTAGAAAATAAAAGCAGACAAATAAAAATCAAAATTTCATTATCATGACAGTTTATTTATAACGTGTCCGGAAATATAAGAAATATAATTTTCCGTTTGAAAATATGCGTCTACAAATGAAACAGTGGGACACAAAATACACCTAATACCTAAAATATATTAATAATAACTAAAAACTATACAATTTGTAAAATAAAACCTAATAACTCTACCCTTATCCTAGTATCCCACACCTTTTTTCCCTTCCCAACACCACTCCTTTTTTTCTTCTCTCTTCCCAACGCACGCCCATCCACCATCATCTTCTTCAGAAATACCCAACTACACTTTCCTGTCTAAAAACTATCCACAAACCCTCAAAATGATTAATCATAAAACGACACACTTCACCCATCACCATCTATGTCAAATTCAAAAGAGAGAAGGAAGACAACAAGGTCAACCTATCTCTATCTCAGCTTCTTAATCCTAGGAGAAGTCACAAGGTGGCATAGGAATTGATAGAAGAAAGAGAGTTTTCCTTAAGATAGTCTTCTCCATTTTCATAGAGCAAAAAGTGTCTTTGAAAACCTTCCATGGTCGACCCTATTTAAGGACCTCGATGCTCCAAAGAACTCCACACTTTTCCCTTAAAACTTCATCACAAAAATCTATTGTGCTCCTGATCAATCTCGTTGGTGTGGACTTGTTGGACAAATCGGAAGAGGGGTCGGCTTGTGATCTTCTATAAGGTTTTCATAAATCTCATTGTACCTTTCTTTTTTCTTTGTAATTATTGTTAAGATGTGGTGGTTGGTTTTTATAAAAGGAATCGATTATAATCATTTCCTGTGTCGATTGATTAAATTATAATGGGATTGATTTGGTTAATCTTGAATTAAAATTCGGGTGGTATACTTATTTAAAAAGCGAATGGCTTATTTGCTGGAAGAAGTGCTTAGGATCGATTCTGCCTATATGTTTCTTTTTTTTTCGTCTTGTTGAAATACCTTATTAAACTTGATGTTATATAGATGGCATAAATTTTACTATTATCCTAAATTAGTTAAGAAGCTGAGTTGATCGAAAACAGTTAATGAAACTGCCTACTTGAAATATTTTGTTTCTAATCTTATGTTGAAAATGATGAATAAATTGTGAAATCTACTATTGAAATGTATGGTTTTAGCTTATGTTGAGTTCCTTTTTTTTTGCGACGTCCCACACTGAGGGGTCTTGGGTTAGAGCCTCGGTGTGACCACGTTTAAGTCTTTATTGTTCGTGTCTTCCCCCTTTTTTTTGATAGCCTTGGTATACCAGATTTCATATTTTTTTTGTGTTTCTTTGTCCTCGTTAAACTCGACACAAGAACGTGGGATACTAAATTCTTCTTTTTTTTTTATCAAAATGAAACTGATTTCGTCAATTGGCTTGCAAGGTTTAGTAGGTTAGTCACATTTTAATATGGGCTTGTGTGTGTGAGTTAATGTCAAGGCCAACAGTCCAAAGAGTAGTTAGTTAAATAAAAATAGATGTGTACATGTTGAAACACAAAAATTAAAAGAGAGTATCAAATATAATAAAGTGGTGTAACGTTTGCCGAATCATCATTATAATCTAGTCTCAATTACTTGATTTCCTTGGTCTATCTCGCACCTCGTTCACGACTTGCTCGTCTATTCGTTTTAATTCATTTACTTTCGATATTATTTCACGACATTACCTCCTTTTTATAAACATATTCTATAAACGGATAATGAAATATAACCAAACTTTTAATCTTGAATTATTAATATTTCGTACTAAACAAGAATTATTTTACCACAACAATGATTTCCTACACTTAGTCACCACATATATTTAAAGGCATGTACACAAATCATACCCAATTTTCTAAAAGACCACTAAAACTTATAAGCAAAATTTATTTTAAAAACTATTACTTTTCTCATTTAACTTAATATATATGAACATTAAGCGACATCTTTATAATTTAAATGCGTCTATATTTTTTTTTAAAATTTTGATATATTCCGTACGTCGTCTTTCGGTTGCGACGAACCAAAGACTCGTTTGCTTTAAATACTCTTATTTGTACCTAAGCACTTCCTTGAGCCAAAGCTAGTCAAAACTTACCAAACTAATTTAAACTTAAATACCACCACATAAGCAATGATAATATGAAACTTTAACTTCTTAACCATTATCGAGTCGAATATAAACATAGAAACTAAAGTATAGTTATATTAACTATAGGTCGCGTGGCGGTACTTCGTGCAACATTTACTTGACTTCTTTACTACTCGGATACTACTCTTGCTAAGGTGAGTTCATAGCCTCGCCTTTACTTATTTCTTTCAAACCCCGCGAGGGAGATGCATGCTATAAACTAGAACACAAGTCTTTTCTTAAACTGTATGCTTGCACGATCATTATTATTATAGCCTAAGTTGCACCGCCATAAGTCCCTTACATCATGAACCATTAATCACTTGCGAGTGAACGCGAATATTGTGGATAGTACTATGGGAATTAACGACCCCGACTCGGTTATCGGAAATAACCGGGGCGCACTATATTTGGTTAACTATGGAATTGGCAATTCCATCTCTGAGGGCAATATTATTACTTACACCAGTAATTAGGTGTATGCAGTTAGTTTGGTGTCATGAGCTTAGCGCATAATAATAATCTATGTTTTCCATGGTGATTGTATTCGAAGCAATTATCATCTTTACTTGTGTTCAACTAATTATTTAAACCTATGGATATCACTCAACATTTTTGTTGATCTTTTTAAGCATGCTTATCTCAGGTACTAATTAGAATATCATGAAGGCGTGGAGTGGACGTCATGGGACGCTAGAAGTGGTGTTGTTTTCAATTAAAGTTATCATTTCGTAAACATTTAAACTATCTTTTATGTAACATCGAAACATGTGGTATTTCCTTTTAGTGTTTCTAAAACACTGAGTTTTATGAAATGGTAACAACCTTTATTAAAAACCTCTTTAGAGTCGTTTTACAGAACTTATGACTATGATCCTCTAAGTAATACCCCTAATAGTCTTCCGCTGTCACTTTGTGATTTTGGGGGTGTTACATGGGATAATCCTTTTGGGGATTGGTTTGATAAGTGGAGGGGAGATCCTACCATTTGTGGATTTAACGGGAGATGATTCGGTTGAAGAAATTTTGTGTACAACACGAGCAATTTTCTTGGGTGGTTCTTTGGTGGATGAATTACCATAAGGGGCTTTTCTCATCATGATATGATTAAAATAAATTTGTAAAGGTTTCTAAGTCTTGAGAATGAGGATGAAGATGATGACTTTAGGAGTCTTACCAATGTGGTTTATAAAGAAAGGATTTGGCAAGTGCATTCAAGACTTAAGCCACTAAGGTCCCTTGGAATGTGATGATTAGCATGCACAAGAGTCAACTTGAGTTGTCTTGATCTAGGATCTTAATTAAGATAAGATGGAGTGTTCAAGTTAGCAAGATGAGCTTGAAATGATTGTTTTAGCTAGAGTTGGCATGAATCATCATCCGGATCCCACGGTTCCCTCCAATGAGGATCCGTCTAGGCTAATCCTAGGGATCCGCTCTCAAGAAAAAAAGGAGTAAAATGATGTTTGTAAGGTCTAATGCGATACCTTTTGAGTGTTTCATCCTCCTAAGTATCTTAAATGAAAGGGTACTTAAATGTTCAAGGGCAATGAGTGATGTAGCTAATGATTGCCTTTTATGGAAGAAATTGGAATTTTTATGAGTACCAATGAATGAACAAGGATGACACTAAAAACTTGAGAGTGTCAAATGGAGCTAAATGGTCCTAGAGACCATATAGTAACTTAAGATACAATTTAGGAAAGTATCCTAAAGTTTATAGAGAGTGAAAAACCTAGAATTTGACCCATTTTGAGGTAAAGATGACTAAACTCAATTTGCTAAAATTGAAAGATTTCTAAAGCTAGATGTATAATCATGTGAGGAATGATGTGTGAGCCTAAGAGCGGAAGAGTAATGAGTTTTGGTGAAACGATAGATCTACAAGCGTCTTGAGTGTGATCTAAGTGAGTTATGCGTGAGTGCGAAACATTAACTCAGCATGATAAGGACTCAATTGGTCTTAAGGCACTATGTTTATCTAGTGTGACGTGATCTAAAGACATGGTTTGAATTATAATTATTACAACTGCATTTCTGTTTGTCGGATCCCACGGTTCCCTAAAAGTAGGTATCCGTTTAGGACAAACTTTGGGATCCGTCTCTCTGCTAAACAGAACCTTTACAAAAGGTATGCAAGGGTTGCACAAGGCATCATATTTCAAAGTTAGTGTTTTGAGAAGTTCTAACACTAGTATAGTAGAGATATCAAATGCTAGATGTTTTATTTCATGAAAGAAATTGCATTACATTGATAAAGCATGAATACTAAGGATTGACCCTATTTTGAAATAAAAGCTAAGTTTCTTGAGCGTTTTCGCTAGATGGATCATCAAAAGGTTGATGAGTGTTCGCCGATTCAGGGATGAAGAAATTATTCATGAGAGATGTATTTAGAGGTTCCATCATCTTGTTCACAAGTACGTACAACGGACTTTGGAAATGAGGGTGGAAGTACATGATGTGATGATAAAGGCGTGTCAAGAACATTCCATAAGGGATTAGTTTGTTCTTGGAATCTTGAAGATTTACAATTCGCCTTGCGAAGAAGTATGCGAGATTGTATGGTTGTTGTGTTAGCAAACAATACATTATGTGAGCACAACGAGCGGGAAGGATTTCTCGATTTCCCCCAAGACTCCAAACATTTTCACGTAGGATGAGTGCGAGAGACTTGTACTCATCTCAGATATCCTTTGTATAGATAATGTTTGGATCAGAGTGATAGGGTCGAGGTTTGCATAACATGCGAGTCAAGTCTTGAGGAGAAGGTATGTGTGAACAATATGGACTATTTTCTTCATGATGGTTGAAGAGAGAATCAAGAGACCAATCTTCAGTGAAGGCACATTGTCCATGATTTGAAATTCGGAGGATGTGAGCAAATCATGGGTTAGAACAAACTTTTGGTTTTGATCCAAAACCAAAGAGATAGAGAGCGATCCTCGTTACGAACGAGTTCAACTTGACGGAAGAATTCCAATACTAAACTTGGACATATTTTCTTGTTAATTTCGAGAAGACATTCTAGTCCTATGGTTCAGAAGGAGGTATTGATACCTTCTTCATATTGTAGAGGAGTGTCGACAATACGTCCTTCATGGAAGTGACGAGTTTTGAGATTATTGAACCCACGGACATGATTTCCGGGTGTGTTAGGCTCGAAGGAGATGTTAGGAATGTAGAAATAAGTGAGTGAAGAGTCGAACTCATACTCATGCAACATGACAAGACCTATAGAAGTGAGGAGTTAATAAGATGGGACGTATATAAGGCAAAACAATGATTACCTAACGTTTTTTATTAACAATGATAATCATCTCACTCAATGTTAGATATTCTAGTGGAATATTTCTTTTAGGAAGACCTTGGTTTTTAATTTGCATGAAAAATAATTTTCCAGAAGGACGGTTCTCACGGTTCCCATCCATGAGGGATCCGGCTAGTATAACTACAGGGATCCGTGGATCTGTAGTGACAGAAAAGAGTTTTGATAAAAACATAGGTTTTTGCATCTTATAGTTTTATACCACGATATGTATATAAGCCAACATTAACTTTTAGCATGCATTATCAGTTTCTAACGTATCTTAAGACAACAACAAAAAAATACAAAAGAGTAAAAGAAATGAAAAACACATTATGACAAATAAACTAGATAAACTAGAACATTAGTAATATTTCATTTCAATGCTAAGAGCGATACAAAGGATTGGGTATATAACACCAATGTAGATTAACAACACAAAGTACATGTCTCCATAAGAAAACTTAATCATGGGGAACACGAGAGCGATGAGTGTTAAGATGATGAGTACGAAGGCGATGTAAACCATGTTGATGAAGATCCTTCTTGGTTTAGGTTTGAAATGAGATAAGATGAGAAGGAAGATGAAGTTTGAATGAGAGGTAAATTTTTGAAAGTGGAAGATTTGAAAAATGAGGATTTGGTGGAAGAAATGATCGGAAGGGATATTTATGAGGAATGAGGAATTTTTGAGATTTGTGTTTTTGTTATACTATTAGAAAGATATGATTTTAGGATTAGGTAAAATAAAACACAAATTTTATAAACCTAGACTTTAGACGAAAGAGTAACACGTATGCACGACAAATTTCCTAACGAAGCTATGTGTAAAAAATGAGTATGAAAAAAAATAATCACATAAGTTCCTATGTTAGCATACTTATTTTCTAAACTAATGTTATCTAGAGATAAGTAGAAAAACATACCTCTAATACACTTAAGAGTGTCTTCTCAAATGACAAAACAAAATGTCAATAGACAACTCCGGTTCCTTCGTGTTTAAGACACCTTCTTAGGGAAGGTAATCTTGTTATCAAGCAATTCCTATGGCTTGATAAGTATAAGCTTTAGCTAAGCAAAAATGACAAGGAAGGTTAGTGCACTTTAGTAAGAAAAAAAATAAGAAAAATGTTGTCATCTAATCAACATCCAAACAAATTGTTATAAAAACATGGTGTTTGTTTTTATAAGAGACCTTCTTTGTAGTTTTAAATTAAACACGGATCGTATCAAGTTTTAAAGTACAACATACTCTAAGAAACTTGGTAACGAAGCTCTAATGCCAATTGTGGAAAACTAGAAGGGGTTGAATAGTTTTACCGTTAAAACTTTGTTTTAAACTATTTAGATCGACTTATGTCAATCTATTTAAACATGTGTGTTGGATGTTGATAGACCGACATATAGAAATATAAATATGTAATGAAAAGATAAAGAGTAAGAAGTACAAAACCACAACACGAGTATTTATAGTGGTTCGCTACAAGGACACCTTCCTTGCCCTACTCCACTCCCGAGTCACCTACTCGAGAGTTCGTAATCACTACACAACACCAACTCCTTATGGCGGAGAAGCCTTCACAAAGTCTCCTACTCTTTATCCAAGACAAGGCTAGATACCGCTTTTCCACGAGTAGAACCAAACCTATCACAACGTCGCCTACCCTTTATCCGGTACTAGGCTAAGTACCGAGTTCCATTACAATGGAGGAACTACTACCCAACACTACACAACACCTAAACCCTAAGGAGACCAACTCCTTATTACAACATCATCAAGGATATCAATATCCTTGGATCCAATACTAATCTATCTTGTACATCAAAACACACCATATTGAATGTACACCTTAGGCACCTTTCACTAATGCCCTTGGTTTGACTACTAGGCACCCTTCACTAATGCCTTGTTACTTGACTCCTAGACACCCTCAATGCCTTTATCCTTGACTACTAAGCACCCTTCACTAGTGCTTCCAATATAGACGTTCGACACCTTTCACTAATGTCTTCGTCTTGACCCTTTAGACATCTTTCAGTTATGTCTTCAACACTACATTTCTAATGAGAAAAAAGAGGACTATCAATAAGAGAACATCAATAGTCTTGATGATGACGAAGCATGGCAACTCATGGACTTGAGCTTGCTCGACTTCAAAAGGTGGTGATCTCGCCTTTAAGAGGAACCTAGAGAATCACACAAAAACAAAACTACATACATAGATCACTTGGATATGAGGTTAGTGACTTTATAACTCAAAGAGAAAATATATGTGAAAGGGGTAAGAAACAATGAAGAAATAGCTCACTATTTATAGAAGAAAAATTGCTACTATTCCCCGGATCCCACATCCCTCCTCGAGGACCCGTCCATTGTATGACTGGGATCCATGGGACGCCCCTTTGCCCATGGGTTTTGGGTCATGGGTCATGGCTAATGGATCATGGGTACCAAGTAGATTCAATGTATCTACAAGATGCAATGCATCTAGTCCATAGGTCATGGGTTAAAACCATGGGTTATGGATAGTATCCGTATATGACTTAAGCATGATGTCACGAAATGGGTTATGGGTCATGCTCCATGTGTATAGGTCATAGACTTTGGGTTATACCCAACTACATTCAATGTATTTGGTCAATGGGTCAAATACTTAAGTTTCTACCCATTTATATTACCTATTATAATACATATTAGTTATGTATATATTAACCCAATATGTAAACACTAGTTGTTGTACATATGTATTACTAAATCATAAAATCACCTATACTTGTTTAGTGTTTTATGTGAAAACATAAATGTGTTAGTAAACTATTGGCTCAAACCATTTACGTATTTTATTTGTTTCGTTAACATGATTTTACGTTTGTTATCGACAAAACATTAGAAGATCGTAAAATATAAATTAATGTTTTTACGGCTTATTTGTATTAACATCGTGGTGCAGGGTTGTAGAATCATTGTAAGACTCCACGATCTAAAGCTAAAACTTTGGGTGAAAGAGGCATTGATCGCATCGTTGTTGGATATCTTGAGCATTCCAAAGCTTTTAGGTTCTATGTTATTGAACCTAATGAATATGTTTCGATTAACTCCATAATTGAATCAAGGGATGCAAAGTTTGATGAGAATAGATTCTCATCGGTCCTTAGACCAAGTCGAGGATTCCTAATGGAACTCATGACACTTTGGTGTATCGAGGTCCTTGATGAAGTACCATCGAGGTCCCCGATGAGGTTGTGGTTCAACAACTCGAACTTGTGCTCGAAGAGCAAAAGGGTCGAGAATCCAAAGTCATTTGGACACGAGTTTCAATTATACTTAATTGAAGGAACTAAGGATGAGGTCTCCAACCAATACTCCTATTGCTTCATTGTTGAGGATGATCCCAAGACATTTGAAGAAGCAATGAAGTCCCGGATATTGCTTTACGGAAAGAAGCAATCAATGATGAGATGGATTCCGTCATGGGCAACAACACTGGGTGTTGGTTGATCTACCACCGTTGCAAACCTCTGGGTTGCAAATGGATTTTCAAAAGAAAATGAAGGTAGATGGAACTATTGAAAAGTTCAAGGCTAGACTAGTTATTCGGGCTTTAAACAAAAGTCATGGATAGACTACTTTGATACTTATGCCCCGTGGCACGTGTCGATTACCATAAGGCTGCCGATTGCTTTGGCATCTATTCACGATCGATTATTCATCGATGGATGTGAAAACAACTTTCTTGAATGGTGAATTGGATGAGGAGGTTTATATGAACCAACCTCGTGGCTTCATCTTGCTCGAAATGAAAACAAGGTGTGCAAACCGATTAAGTCTCTTTATGGACTAAAGCGCACCTAAGCAATGACATCAAAAATTTGATGAAGTGGTTTTGTCTAGTGGTTATGTTCTTAACCAAGCTAACAAATGTGTGTATAGCAAATTTGATGAATCGGTAAAGGAGTCATCATTTGTCTATATGTTGATGACATGTTGATCTTTGGCGATGACCAAAATCATTGACCGACAAGGGAATTTTTGTCATCAAGGTTCTCCATGAAAGACATGGGGAGGCGATGTTATCCTTGGTATAAGGATTAAACATGAAAGTAAAGGAATTTCTATCTCTCGGTCTCATTATATTGAGAAGGTGTTGAGGAAATTCAATTACTTTGATTGTACTCCGGTGAGTACACCTATGGATACTGTGAGAAGTTGATGCCTAATAATGGCAAGGTCAGTATCTCAACTTGAGTATTCTAGGTAATTGGTCGCTGATGTATGCCATGACTTGTACAATACCGATAATGCATTTGCGGTGGGTAAACTAAGCATATATACTAGTAATCCTAGTGCTCATCAACGCAAGCGCTCGAGGGTATGAAGTATCTCAAGAGAACTATGGATTATAGTCTCTCATATCTTGGTTATCCATCGTGTTGGAAGGATACACCGATGCAAGTTGGATCGATAACATCAAGACAATTAGTCTACCGGTGGTGGGTATTCCTACTTGGTGGAGGTGCAATTTCTTGGGCATCCAAGAAGCAAACTTGCATCACCGGTTCAACAATGGAATCAATTTGTGGCCACAGTAGGCTGCGGTAAAGAAGTCAATGGTTGAAAACTTGCTTCCGCTAAACCTATAGCACCTATTTCTATCCGTTGTGATAGTGCAGCTACATTGGCAAAGACTTATAGCCAGATGTACAATGGGAAGTATAGACACTTAGGTGTCAGACATAGCATGATTCATGAGCTTATCATGAATGGGGTGGTATCTATAAAGTTTGTTAGATCTCAACAAAACTTAGCTAATCACTTGACGAAGGGTTTGGCTAGAGACTTGGTTATAAAGTCTGCTAAAGGGATGGGTTTAAGTCCAACTTAGTCACTGAATGCTAGGACACCCAACTCCCTCCTGAGGAAACTTAGGAGTTGAGTTCAATGTGGAAAGATGAACATTCATTGGACTGGAGCACATGTTTTATTTTACATCCCAAGGTTGTGCTCAAAACCTGCTGAAAGGAGGATGAAGTCTTTACTTCTTAATGGTTAATTTTCTTTGAAAAAGTGCTTGACAGGAGCATGAATAAAGAGGAACCACCTATGTAAATATTGAAGTTTTTCCGCTTCAGGGAGCTTTGGACTTTTAACTCTTACAACATTTATGAATTTGGATATGGACACATGGCTTGTAAAGTGTCGGGAGTCATTAAGTGTTTGAAAACTTGTGTATTTTATCTTCGTGTATTCAAATGGGTTGAAGGGTTCAATTCTTAGAACACCTGATTCTCGAATATTTAAGCGTGTAATGTACTAAGATGGAAATTCAATCCTCGATAAATTTTCGTTTACGCATGTTTTCTTTTATGTTTGTTTTTCTTGAAAAGGAAGTGAACTAAATTTGGGAGGATTGTTGGAAAATTTAGTGCACTTGTGGGATTAGTTCACACCGGTTTTGGGTTAGGAGGTGCGAGTGTACACCCATGAGGTCCCCGAACCCCGACTCAATAGTGGAAAGTATCGCTAGTGTATTGGTTACCACTGCTAATGTAGTTCTTGATGGTTCCTCTTGGCGGTGGATTGGTTCCTACTACGATGGATTGGTTCCTACCGGCGGTGGGTTGGTTCCTCTTGACGGTGTATTGGTTCTGCAGTTAATGTAAAGGTTCCCACCGGTAGTGTTGCGGTGATTATTTGTAACGACTTTCACTCATTCAAGTGGTATTATGACCGCTTTATGACCACGCTTAATTGGTCATGTAACCACTATTCCTATGATAATGGAGGCTTATTATGGGTGATTAATTGGCGTTAATCATTCATAATGTCCATTGACTAGGGTGAGTTTCTCTACTATAAATAGAGATGAATTTCATCACCGAAGATCTTGAGAAACATCACGATATCAGGAGAAACAAACAAAAGCTTAAACACTTATTTGCGCAGGAGTTATTGAATTGTTCCTAATTCTATAACTAACATTTGGTCTTATCCCAAGTAGATTTTCGTGTAACCCAGGCATTAGGGTCGAATAGTTTACTTTGGAAAGTGATAACACGATTCCAAGTGATATCAGGTAACCACCTGGTGGTATTTGCAGTTGCTACTGATTGTCTTAACCCTGTTCTGGGCGTATACAATCCAACACATAACTACTTAATGAACAATCAATTATAGACCCGCAATTTGTTTTCTCCCTCGGTATCCAATGTGGAGTAAGAGTTTAAGCTTAAAACATGACGGGTTTTCAAATTGCAAATTACCAAAAAATTTAACACCAAATAAGATTATATGCAACAATGTAACAATTAAATAATATAGAAGAGTAAGATGAAACAATCATGTCCAATATGTTAGGTAAGCATAAAACAACATCGTAACCAACTGACCGCACTTAACAACAATAAACACTGGAAAACAATCTGTTGACCCAAAATGATTTATGATTTTGATTATCTTAGTAAATAATAAAAGTTCAAAACTAAACTCAATTCAACAAACTAAAAATATCAGGAAAGTATATCATAGGCCAACTCTACCTATTTTCAAGTGAACCTATTGTCAAATTAACAAAAATATAATCAAATGTTATAGTCATGCCATCAGCCCAAACTAATATTAACCGCATGGCCACAAGTGACCGGTGTTAATGTAACACCCCGTGAACGACTCGACTAAAAACGTGAAATTTTTTTGCAAAGAGTACACCTGAAAACTGACTTGCTGTTACTCTTTTGACCATTGACAAAAATCTATAAACATCTGGACCTTGAAACTATTTTTAAATGAAACTAGACTCAATTACCTTCGAAATGACGGGTGGCACAACTCGTGACGACTTACGGTTTAAAAGATATGATTTTTTGAAAAGTGACAAAATCTGATTGTTCCAAATTTCGGTTCCAAACCGAAATTTGGTTCAATTCCACTTTCAAACCGAAATTTAGTGTATCCCATACCGAAATTTCACCAATTTTCACAATAAAGAACCCATACTACCTTATTTCCACACCAAACTCATTCAAAGCCATTAACATTTCATACTAAATCGTTTACAAAATCAATCAACTCATTTGCTACCCAAAATGGGTGAGAACACACTTAACCCAACGCCTTTTACGCATAACCCTTTATGCATCTTTTTACCCATTTTCCGAAAAAACAACTTCTATGACCCGACAATTAACGAAACTTTCCAGAATTACTTATTCTATCCTTGGGATCATTTTCATATAAAACATTTACAGTTTGACCCTCAAAATAGTACTTTGCAAAGTGACGGGTTTTGTGCCCAAAACCCGTTTTGACCCATTTCATGTCAAACGACTCCTAGCAACTCATTACCATACCAAACTTATTCCATAATCGAATGACCCATTTACAACCCAAAATGGGTATAAATACGCTTATGCCAAACACCCCGTAAACTTTGACTATAAACACTTAAAACACACTTTGACCCAACGGTTGGCCACCGATTCGTCAAGACAATCATAACATACAAATTGACACTTGACTACACCATACAAACTATCATAGGAACAACGGGGATACAAACTCGACATTTAGCTCGGTATACTACCTAGCTCCTATTTCCTTACCAATCTTCCAATCTTCCACATAACTAGCAATCCGTAAGCCTTAGCCCAAGCTTACCATCATCACCACATAACAACCTACAAAGCATTAACATCTTAAACCGTAAGCACGAATGCTTAGTAAGTAAAGCGGGTATAACATATCATTATAATTCATTCACGCATAACACGCTATCAAAATTATAATGCATAACTACATACCTCGGCTACTTAAAGCCCTAACCATTACATTAATATAAATAAGCCTTAAAACGTTTATTTATATTTTACGATCTTCTAATGTTTTGTCGATAACAAACGTAAAATCATTTTAACGAAACAAATGGAATACGTAAATAGTTTGAGTTAATAGTTTCCTAACACACTTACGTTTTCACATAAAACGCTAAAACAAGTATAAGTGATTTTATGATTTAAATACATATGTACAACAACTAGTGTTTACATATTGGGATAACATATACTTAACTAAGTATACACTAAAATGGGTAAAAACAAGTATATACTAAAATGGGTAAAAACAAGTATATATTAAATAGGTAAAAAACTAGCAAATGGTTTTGACCCATAACCCATGGTTTTATTTATACCACTTAACCAAGTTCATTGTATCCTTAAGATACATTGTATCTAGAAAGAAAACCATGGATCAACCCATAACCCATGACCCATGACCCATAACCAAAAATACCCATGGGCAAAGAGGAGCGTTCCACGGATCCCTGGCTTTGTGCTAGCTGGATCCCAAGTGGAAGGGATCCGTGGGATCCGGGGAAGCAGTAGAGAATTTTCTCTATAAATAGAGAGTCATTTCTTCCTTTCTATTCATGGTTTTCACACACATACTTCCCCCAAGTATTCTAACCCTCTAACCTCAGATCCAAGTGATCTATGTAGTTTGTCTTTTGTTTTTGTGTGATCTTCTAGGTTCCTCTTAAAGGAAAGATCACCACTTATTGAAGACGTGCAAGCTTAAGTCCATGAGTTGCCATGCTTCATCATCATCAAGACAACGAAGGTTCTCTTGTTGATAGATCTACCTTTCTCCATAGATGTTGGGTCGAAGGCATTAGTGAAGGATGTCGAAAGAGTCAAGACGAAAGCATTAGTGAAAGGTGCTTATCGTTCGTGTCAAGAGCATTAGTGAAGAATGCTATAGGTGTCAAGACGAAGGCGTTAGTGAAGGGTGCCAAGCGTTGTTTCAAAGGCATTAGTGAAGGATGCCAAAGAATCAAATCAAGTAGCATTTGTGAAGAAATGCCTAGGTCGTATAATCGATGAGGTGCATCGTTATACATATAAGTATTTGTTTATTTACAAGGATGGTGATATCCTTGATGGCGTTGTAACAAGGAGTAGATTTCCTTGAGATTAGGTGTTGTGTCGTGAAGGGTAGTAGTTCCTCCATAGTAATGGAACTAGGTACTTAGCCTAGTACCTAATAAAGGGTAGGCGACGTTGTGATAGGAGTAGTTCTCCTAAGATGTGAAAGAACTCGGTGGTTAGCCTAGCACCGTATAAAGGGTAGGCGACGTTGTGTTAGGTGTGGTTCGCCTTGGTGTGAAAGAACTCGGTATTTAGCTTTGTACCGGAAAAAGGTTAAGCGACGTTGTGAAGGCTTCTCCGCCATAAGGAGTTGGTGTAGTGCTTACGAACTCTCGAGTAGGTGACTCGGGGAGTGGAGTAGGACAAGGAAGGTGTCCTTGTAGCCGAACCACTATAAATAACTTGTGTCGTGGTGATGTGCTTCTTACTCTTTATCTTTCATTACACGTTTATATTTCTATCTATCAACGTCCAACATAAACAACCAAATAGATTGACATAAGTCGATCTAAATATTTAAAAGGAAGTTTTAATTGGTAAAACTATTCAACCCCCCCTTCTAGTTTTCCACAATTGGCATCAGAGCTTCGTTACCAAGTTTCTTAGAGTATGTTGTACTTTAAAGACTTGATACGATCCGTGTATGTTTGAAAACTACAAAGAAGGATTTTTTTTGGTCATATTTTTTAAAAATCATTTTCTTGGACATTGATAGATGATTCTAACAACTTTTGTTTCTAAGAAATCCTCATGCTAGAATCTCTTCAAAATCTTCATTCAAAGAATAATGAAGTCAACATTCAAGGAAGGATCTAAAAAGTAATCACAACTTACGTACACCAAGTACAAAGGATTACTTTAAAAGCTCATGAAGTATCTTTGGTATTATGCCAAACCAAGAAGCATAGAGGTATGTTTTACTTTTCATTAGATATGTTACATGAGTTCAATTTATTTTCATAAGTTCTCTTTGTGTATTTATCACTAACATCATTAGAAGTCTCTTTCGTCACTTTTCCGTCTTTTTCATCATCGGGAATAATACTCCTTTTGATTCGTCAAACTAACGCCGTCATCACATATGAACCTTCGATATGTGATTCATCAAAAGTCATCCAAAACAATTTTCATCTAATACCTCTGAACTATTTTTTTAGTAAGCTAATTTATAAGCCTACTACAAAATAATGCCAAACAAACCCTTTTTCTCGTCCACGTGGCGGATCCCCTAGTTGTACTAACTCGATCCCAAACATAAAGGATCCGGGAACCGTAATGTGAGCTCACTATACGCTTTCAAAAAGTCACCACTGATTATTTTTTCCTCTATTCACACAACACAAAAACGACCAAGCTAAAGAATTCATCCTCATTGGCTTCCATACTTTCAAATATCCCCTCCTTGAACACCATTGTAAGTAATTACATTAACTTGTTATAACTTTCATCATCCCCATCCTAGGGTTTATGGTTTCTTAATATTTAATCAATTAACTTAATTAAGTTTTTTAACTAATCATAAAAAGGGGGTTTTTAACAAAATCATTTTGTGTTCACAACATTGTTAATACAAATCAAAATCATAAACCCATTCCAACTAATTTATCTAAATTGAAAGTTTGTATTTTTAGGACCAACCATGCCCAATGCCACTCAACAAGATCACCATGACACCGTCCATTACCTTACTCACTACTATCGTAAAAGGGGATTGACCAAAACCGACCGTAAAATATTCAAAAGCCTTGTAAAACGACTTATCCACGAAGGTCGTGTAGTCGATGAATGTTTCCTTGAAGATACCGACATTCATCAAGTTTTCTCGACAATCAATTTTGATTGTCTCCTTGACATAGATGAACAAATTTTTCCAGGTCTTCATTTTTGAATTTTACAAAAGCTTTGGGATCATTAGAAACACCGACAATAGCATCTCAATCGCCTTCATCATCAACAAACAAAACTTTATTTTCCTCTCAACACCTTTGCTCAAATTCTTCGCATTCCTTGTGAGGAATTTGTATGTACTCAAGATTGGGCAATTAACTCTCAAAATCATGCACTTGATCCTAAGCCTCTATAACACTCCTCTCGACAATCCCAAACCATTCGTGATACTATCTTTAAAATGAGGACCGACCAATCTCGTTACGATCGTAACAAAAAGCTCATTCACCGTGATCCCTTTAAAATGGAACTTTTCAAATGCATCCCATGTTTAGAAAATGGGAAGAAATCCTTAGGGAAAACATCATTAGCCTAGTTGGAAACAAAGATCATCCAAACGCATGTCTTGTGCAAATGATTTATTGTCTTACCCACCAAAGGCCATTTAATCTTTCCTATTACATGGTAAGGAGAAAGGTCAGGGTATTCAAAGCTTCCAACATGGTACTCCCATATGGTATGCTCCTAACACGACTTTGTAAGTATGTTAGTGCATTGCAACCATCCCCTATCAACGATGATCATTACCTTTCCGATCACGTCATGGTACCTCTTACCAAACAACCCTCTAAACGGTTCATGGTCAATGGAGAGAAACCCGAAGCTCTCTCTAACTCCTCGGCCGGAGAAGAAGAAGAAGAAGAAGATGAGGAAGACATCGACCCCGTATCCAACATCAAATTGGGAATCCTTGAATACCACGAACAACTTCCAACCATTCCAAACGAGACCGCGGAATTTAAACAAATAAGAGGCATGATTCAAAACCTCTCTTACAACCTTACTAAGCCGTCAAAAAGGAAAAGGAAAAATTGACGAAAGAGACAATAGGAATGTGCTTAGTTTCATTTATTTTATGTTTGGATGATTACTTGTTAGTTCCTTTGGTTTATAGAAATTTGGATATTGTTACTTTATCATACTTTTATAAGTGGTGTTTTGTGATGACATGCTTGTTTCTATTGCTTTACTTGTTGATTTATTTGTGTGCAAAATATGCACATCATTTCGTGTAGAGTCGATCTGCAGATGCGGATCCCAAGGATTAGCCTAGCGGATCCCTTCCTTGAGGAACCGTGGGATCCGTGACATCGGATCGACAATTCAAATTCCTTACATCAAGATTGCTTTCTAGATAAACTTCACATTAGCTAAGCATCTGTTTTTAGAACCCCAACTAAGTCTAAATTCAAGGATGAGAAAAGGCTTAGACTCACTAAAGGCTTACTTAAGATCTTAGTCTAAATACTTCTTGATTTTTTTAACACATCAAAAACCACCATTTTTCCGCTTCAATACTCACAAGCTAATTCTCATCTTTTAAAACATTTAAGTGGACAAATTAAACATTTTTAGAAAATTGTTTCTAGTCATCCTTATCTCAAAGTGAGTCAAAAATTAGTTTTTTCAATTCTTATGATTTTTAAGGATTTTTCAAATTTCACCTCAAGCTTAAATCTGATCACTAGGATCATTTATTATGTCTTGACACCTTCATAATTGTTAGTGTTAACCTTGGATATCCATTGGTAGTCATCATGTCCCACTTCTTTCCATAAGAAGCAATCATTGGCTATAAACACTTATTACCCATGATCATTCAAGTACCTTCTCATCCTAAAACACTTAGGAGAACTGAAACACTCAAAATAAGATAGGCTTTAGCTTCTAGAAAACCTGTCATAACTGCTGAGAGCCGGATCCCTAGGAATAGCCTAGCCGGATCTCTTCAAGGAGGGAACTGTGGGATCCGGGTGACAATTTATGTAAACCATTGCTTGAACAATCATTTCAACTTATCTTCCTAACTCAAACACTCCATCTCACCTTAAATGAGTCCCTAGATTAGTGAAACTCTGAACTTAAATTTTGTGCATGTTAATCATCACATTTCCAAGAACATTAGTGGATTAAGTCTTAAAGGCACCTACCAAGCTCTTCCTTTATAAGCCATATTGCTAAGAACACTTTAGTCATCAAACACAAACCATCGCAATTACAACCATCTTCTCTTAAGTCATTTCATCATGAGAAAGGCTCCTAGTGCTAACTCATCCACTCAAGAACCATCCAAGAAACTTGCTAGAATCATACACGAAGTTTCCTCAACCGAATCATCTCCAATTAAGTCTTCCAATGCTAGGATTTCCCCTACACCAAGGAAACCAATCAAACTAATTCCTAAGAAGAGTGTTCCCACTAGGATTTCATTACCAAACTCTACTATCCCAAACATACCCTCCACAACTCAACCAACACCATTAGTGCCTAGAACCACCTCACAATCATCTCCACATTCTCACAATATAGAAGATTTACCTTCTTGGCCATCTCACCTTTCACCATTACCAACAAATTCACTTGAAAAGATTGAGCAACAAAATCAAAGTGTTGAATCAACACTTGCTCCAAAAGCAAACTCTATCATTCCCCCCAATAGTCCTTTTTGGATTATGAGAAGACATCAAAGGCAACCACCCGACCATATGGAAGTTGATGCTTCTTTACCTTCACCCTCAAACATTGTAGAGCCATCACTTAATAAGCCTCCACCAATTCCTCCTTCATTTGAAGATACTCAACCCGCTTTACTTGAACTTCCACTACAAGAAATTCAAAACCATGACAAGGATTGCTATCATTGTAAACATGTTGAAAGGTTGATACATGAACTACGTGAAGAGCAACGTTTCATGTTTTATCACCTCCTCGAATGTTTCAAGAGGTTAACAAGCCTAAACTACAATGAGCATCATAGTCAAAAGCTCAAACTTGGAACGTTTAGAAACCCTCCTCATCCTTGATCATCATTAAGTTTTAGTTGAACCTTGAATTTGGGTAACTCATGAGCATTAGTAGTACTTGTATGGCTAGTTCATTCTCTTAGTTTTAGAGATTTGGTTGGTTATCTCTTGTTTTATTGAATGAACATTTATATGCTTTGATTATTCAGTGCGTTGTGTTTTTTTTTATTGCACACATATATTGTCTCCACACTAGCATTGATTGAAACACTCTCATTGCGGAAGAAATTGTCAACAGACAGCCGGATCCCTCCATAATGCCTAGATGGATCCCTTCAAAAGGGAACCGTGGATCCGTGGATCGAAGCACAAATTTCTACTAACTTGAGTTTTATTTGCGGAAATTATGCACTATACTCTTGTTTTCTAACCTTTACTTTGTAGTTATTCAAAATACACATGAAGATATTGACACCATAAAGCTAGGGGAGCTTTGTGTCAAACAACCTTGCAAAATCATTTGCAACTTAATCCGATCTTGGATTACATTTCATGACACCCATTGCTACTTTGCAATATTCAAGAGGAGCACGTTTTCGTCACTTAGACGAACTATTTGCAAACTTAATTGCAAACACAATTAGTTTATTTTACGTTATGTCCTTGACGCCCTTTCAAAGGGATGGACTCGTCAAGGGGGAGTTAAGACGAGTACCATTCCCGTCACTTACTCTCTTTACATTTTCTATAAAAATTGTGTTAGTTTCTTTTAACACTTTTTGTTTTGACAAAAAGGGGAGAAGAAAGTAAAAACTACAAATTCAAACTTCTACGAATTTTAGCTTTTCCTTAAAATAATTTTATGTTTTTTCATCAACAAAAAGGGGGAGATTGTTAATACAAATAAGCCTTAAAAACGTTTATTTATATTTTACGATCTTCTAATGTTTTATCTATAACAAACGTAAAATCATTTTAACGAAACAAATAAAATACGTAAATAGTTTGAGTTAATAGTTTCCTAACACACTTACGTTTTCACATAAAACGCTAAAACAAGTATAAGTGATTTTATGATTTAAATACATATGTACAACAACTAGTGTTTACAGATTGGGATAACATATACTTAACTAAGTATACACTAAAATGGGTAAAACAAGTATATACTAAAATGGGTAAAACAAGTATATATTAAATAGGTAAAAACTAGCAAATGGTTTTGACCCATAACCCATGGTTTTATTTATACCACTTAACCAAGTTCATTGTATCCTTAAGATACATTGTATCTAGAAAGAAAACCATGGATCAACCCATAACCCATGACCCATAACCAAAAATACCCATGGGCAAAGAGGAGCGTTCCACGGATCCCTGGCTTTGTGCTAGTCGGATCCCAAGTGGAAGGGATCTGTGGGATCCGGGGAAACAGTAGAGAATTTTCTCTATAAATAGAGAGCCATTTCTTCCTTTCTATTCATGATTTTCACACACATACTTCCCCCAAGTATTCTAACCCTCTAACCTCAGATCCAAGTGATCTATGTAGTTTGTCTTTTGTTTTTGTGTGATCTTCTAGGTTCCTCTTAAAGGAAAGATCACCACTTATTGAAGACGTGCAAGCTCAAGTCCATGACTTGCCATGCTTTATCATCATCAAGACAACGAAGGTTCTCTTGTTGATAGATCTACCTTTCTCCATAGATGTTGGGTCGAAGGCATTAGTGAAGGATGTCGAAAGAGTCAAGACGAAAGCATTAGTGAAAGGTGCTTATCGTTCGTGTCAAGAGCATTAGTGAAGAATGCTATAGGTGTCAAGACGAAGGCATTAGTGAAGGGTGCCAAGCGTTGTGTCAAAGGCATTAGTGAAGGATGCCAAAGAATCAAATCAAGTAGCATTTGTGAAGAATGCCTAGGTTGTATAATCGATGAGGTGCATCGTTATACATATAAGTATTAGTTTATTTACAAGGATGGTGATATCCTTGATGGCGTTGTAACAAGGAGTAGATCTCCTTGAGATTAGGTGTTGTGTCGTGAAGGGTAGTAGTTCCTCCATAGTAATGGAACTAGGTACTTAGCCTAGTACCTAATAAAGGGTAGGCGACGTTGTGATAGGAGTAGTTCTCCTAAGGTGTGAAAGAACTCGGTGGTTAGCCTAGCACCGTATAAAGGGTAGGCGACGTTGTGTTAGGTGTGGTTCGCCTTGGTGTGAAAGAACTCGGTATTTAGCTTTGTACCGGAAAAGGTTAGCGGCGTTGTGAAGGCTTCTCCGCCATAAGGAGTTGGTGTAGTGCTTACGAACTCTCGAGTAGGTGACTCGGGAGGGAGTAGGACAAGGAAGGTGTCCTTGTAGCCGAACCACTATAAATAACTTGTGTCGTGGTGATGTGCTTCTTACTCTTTATCTTTCATTACACGTTTATATTTCTATCTATCAACGTCCAACATAAACAACCAAATAGATTGACATAAGTCGATCTAAATATTTAAAAGGAAGTTTTAATTGGTAAAACTATTCAACCCCCCCTTCTAGTTTTCCACACATTCTTTCCTCTAATCCTTTCTCGACTGACACATAACTAGCATCTTACTCATAATCACATAAGCACAACTAACAAAGCTAATCATCAATCTAGCACATAAGCCACATAACGCGAACACATAGAAATCATTATAACTTTACATTATAGCCGGTTTACTTACCTTAGCTCAAGCTAAAGAAACCAAGCACATCATCATCTTCACTCTTGTCATCTAAGTCATAATCACTATAGGCATAAACACATAATTAATCAACTATATCATAGTTACTACCACCATCTCTCATTTCTAACCATTTCTAACTATCACATAATCATATGATGATTACATGATAATTAATCCCATTAACTTATTAACTTAACTCAATTAAACTTAAACCATATTCATCATAACTTCTTTAATTAGCTTATAAACATATTTTTACCCAAATTCCCAATTGATATCAAGAACCCTAATTCTTGAATTCACCAATTAACTTAGGGTAAGAGATTACTTACTTGTAGGGATGATCAATACAAGTTTATTCTTGGATTGAGCACTAATCTACCTTCAAATTATCATTACAGTGATCTTGGTTCTTCCCTCCATTTTCTCCAAACCGTACCACACACACCATATTCTGGAATGTGTAGAATGCAGTAGAAGATAACTATTAGTAGTATAGTTTGCCTAATTGGCACATTAGGCCCCTTAAGTTCTTTTCTTTCTATTATGGCCACAATAACTTTATTACTCAATTACTATTTGACAACATTAGTCCTTTAAGTCCATCTTTATTTAAAATGTGACACATCATATTTTCCATAACCATTTACATAACATTAAATACTTATGTTTTGACTATCGGGTTTGACTAACTAATCCATGAAGTCCTTTGAACTTATAAAGTCATGACCAACCATTCAAGTGGCATTCTTGTAATAAAATGCTTATGCTCGGTTTCAGGGTGTTATAGTTAAAATACAAAATGTAAAACAACACATCCACCCATGATCCTATATTATAGTCATCTACAGTATCTATTTAGGCACCACTAACTAACTCAAATCTAAAAAATCGACTCTAAAATATTTTACCAAAACAAAATTGTAGATAATGGTCGTTCACCTTTGGCTACCATCTCATTAAATCAACGACTTGTATGTTTTCACCCTAGTGAATCTCTTTCTAACCTCACCTCTAATACTGAAACCAAATAAAAACTATACATTCAAAATCCGTAACTAAAGACAAGTTTGGAATATCATGTTCTACTAACATATTGACTTTTGGCTGATTTGAGATTCTGATTTAAGAATACAACCAACATAAAGTTTATTGAAGTGTTAAGCCATTAAAACTTTAAAATGTATTATGAACACATTGGTGAAGTAGCTACTAAAATTATACGTAATCGGACGACCCTATCATCACTACTCGTAGACAATATAAAAAGCATGAAACAAGTTTCCTAATAGTCAATTAAATGTTAAATGTGGCGAAGCATAACCATAAACATAACTAAAAGTTCATACCTCTAGAGCCTAGTTTATACCTAACGTCAACCATGAGCATATTATGTATTTCAACCATGAGTTTTAGATAAAGAATTTCCAACTAAAAGTATGAATTAAAACTCTAACTTTGGGTCGAAAAATGTCCACCGATGAATATGATTTCAAAAAAATAAATCATAGATTACACATAAAATATACCTTGGATTAATTGAGATGAGGAAGTTTGAATATTGACATGAAAGAGAAGAACAAAGTTGGAGTTTCGATCTCTTGATAGGGATAGAAATTAAAAGTCAAACAACTCAAGAAAAACTTATGTCAATATTTATTGCATACACACATGGATTAAATGTGTCACACCCTCAAATTACGTGTTTTGCAGCGGAATGGAATACCTTGGGGAGGACTGTCATAGCATCAAAGTTACAGTTATATCGAACGACCTAAAGTGTCGTTTGGAAAACACATCGTTTGATTTAATAAAACAATCAGAGTTTACAAAGTGTAGGTCCCAAATTAAATCAATATGTACGGAAATAAATTTGATACAAGCCAAACGATGTTTTTAAAGTTCATAAAACCCAAGTGAGACGCGTCGTCACCGCGACTCTATGATGTGTCCATATGCATGCCATGAAGTGAATGCCTTAGATACCTGAGATAAAACATGCTAAAAAGTGTCAACACAAAGGTTGAGTGAGTTCATAGAGTTTGAGTTGAAGTGTAAAGCCTTTCAAAATCGTTTATGCAAAGAAAGGCATTGTAAATCCACTCGGTTCAAGTTCGCCCATACAAAACTTGCAACCCGTGTGTTCACAACCCATTGCCCCAAAATAGAATGACAATCATGAATATGCGCATTAAGGTAGTTAAAGTATAAATATCACCACAAGGGTCTTCCAACAACTCATGTTGGGATGTTCCTCCAACGACTCACGTTATCGTATCCATATAAATGGCCTTCCAACATATAAATATTGGGATGTTCCTCCAACGACTCACGTTTGGGCTGTATCCAAATAAATGGCCTTCCAACATATAAATATTGGGATGTTTGTTTAAGTCTAGTCACTTCACGCACCAAGTCTAAAGTATAAGTAATGTTGTTTGGCAAAAGAGTTTAAATGTTTTGATAAATAAGCATGTATCTCGCCCCAAATAGTTTATAAGAATTTAAACGAGTCAAAGCGGGGTATGAACTCACGGTAATCCTTAAAAGTTTATAGTACTTATGAAAGTAAATGAAAATAGTTGAGCATGTATCTCCCCAAAGTAATTCAAAACGATAAAAGTAGGGGCTATGAAACTCACTGTTGCAATAGTTACGATGACAAAGTGGATGCACGAAATGAGACGCAACTCTCTAACCGCGACCTATTATGAATGATATGCTCTAATATAAGTCATGAAACAATTGTCGTGTATGCAAACTCATATGATATCCATACCACTTGTACATTTTGAAAATAGAATTTATCGTCGAAATATATGTTTATGACATCTCGTCATGTTATAAAATACTTTACAAGTATATCGTTGAATCAATATCCTCGATAGTCGTTTAATGATTTATTATGAAATTATAACTTTTCGTCAGTAAAACAATATAATTTGACAAGTCATGAGAGTGACTAAATGGCCTCGAAAAGCTAGTCGTAAAATGGTGCACATCGAGTATTAGAAAACGAACTCAACGGTTTTGGAAAGCTTGTAGCATTATCTCAAAGTTTTAGCATTTAAGTTTTCATCCTAGAGGTCTCGATCATGAAGAAAAACATAGGTAAAGTAGGGTACTTGTATCCAAAATATTGTTTAAGGTAACTTTCGGCAAAGTTTAAGTGACCGTATTTTACTCGTTACAACTCCGTTTGACGAACGGTTGGACATTTTGGAAAATATGCTTGGCGAACTTACTTTTACTAGAAGACATCACGTTATAAAAAGTACTCCATTGATGTTAAAATCGACCCTCAACATGGTCCTTCGTGGCCGTAATATTTGTCTAATAGAAATATATATTAGTTTTTCTTATATAATAAAGTTACGGCAACTTTGTTAAATCGCATGTAATTTAATCGTTACAAGTCCATTTTCTCGTGTTATATATCCTTGGAATCGTGATAATATATACTAATATATTTTTGATAAGTCGACACATTTAATAACGCTTAAGACTCATTTTTGACTCGTAAAAAGTTAATATAACATGCTGAAATTTCTGAAGCAATTATTTTTTGTCGTCAAACTTGAAAATAGCATAACTTCTTCGTTATAACTCCGTTTTAACCCATTCAAGCGGCCACGTTTGCGTTTTAAAGTGTATTTTCTAAATATCTAGACCAAAAATTTTTATTCACTGTCGAGATTTCCAGATTTTGAAAATAAGGACAGACCCTTTTTAAAACGTGTCGAAATGAGTTTTTCTCGCGGTAAACCTATTCTAACCCATTCAAAACAACTCCGAAGCTATTCTAATCCTACCATACATCTTCTTAGGGTGTCATGGGTTCCTAGACATCACCAAGAGTGATATATTACAAGGAATAATTATAGGATGACATAAATATATATAAGTCTTAAAAACAATGAAAAAGTGGTGCAAACATCATAGGACTTGCATGTTTTCTCAAATATGATGAAATGAATATGAAATAAATATGAAAGATGATGAAAAATAGATATGAGATGCTTACTAGAATACTTGATGAGGTTAAATGAACAAAGGTTAGTCCTAAACACCCTAGGTTTTTATTTCAAAACCTAAACTAAGAGTGTAACTAGATTGTAATGAACTTGACTTGAAGAAAAAAATGATTTCCTTGTTTGATCTTTGCTATAACCGGTTATGGAGGAAGAAGAGAGGAAAAGAGAGCTTTTTCTCTTTACACTATAAGATATTATCATCTATGTGTAGTAGAAGTATAAAATATTGTAAGTATTAGATATGTAAGATATTTGTGATCAAAAGATTGTGAGTCATCATCTTATGGTCGACAACCATAAGAAACATAAAAGATTAGTATATTTTAAATAGCTAGGTACACATGTGTAAAAGTATAAGTGTAGTTAATTTAAGGAGAATTTGTATCTTGTGTACATATTTGAGCTTTTAGGGTAGCGTTAGCTAAAAATAAATTTTTAACGGATCAAAATAAAATATATTGAAGTCGTAAAAATTATAAAAATACATTTCTTGCAAAATTTGAGTGAAATGATAATTATCGTGTAATATTTAAGGAAGCCGTAGTAATTATATAAATATAACAATTTATATACCAATTAAATTTAAGACACCGGGTAAACTAATAATATTATTTTTATAATCTTAATATGAGTATAAAAATATATCGGGATAAGTTTTGGGAAGTGCCGGATCAATTGTTCAAAATAAATGATCGTGCGATAGCGTTTATTTAATAAGAAATATATACGTTAATGAAATATAAATTTGAAAAATAAACGGAAATTGAGAATTGTGACAAAATGACATGGCATTATTGATGTGGCAAAGTTGTCCACATGGATTAAATGACATGTCAGATTTCAAAAAAACTTTTGTTTATTATATATAATAAATTTTTTAGGTTTGATAACAACCAAACAAGTAGGATTATAGGATTATTTGTTTCTTGTTATTTTTAAACAATATTATTTTCGTAAATAATCGATAATATAAGTTTATCATTTATACCATAAACACATAAGCAACAATTAATAACTAGCTTCAGCTTAACATTGGTACTTTCTATGAAAATAGTTTTGTTGTAATCAAGAACCTTGCTTTTAATCTTTTAATGTTTGATTTTTTTTCTCGCCGCTTGTTCAAAAAACTAACGATTGTTATCTGAGCTCGTTATCTCTGACATGGGACTTGCATACGAGGGAAATGTTGTCTTTTCACTTATGTTCTTCCTTATTCATATTGCACCTCTATTTTGTTCTTAACTTTTGACTTTTTCTTTTATTTCAAACACAAATTTAAAAACAGACATATGCTATAATTTATCATAGCAATAAACTTTACCAAATCCAATCAGTCTTATATAAAAAAACATTGTTCAAAATCCAATAACAAAAATTCTAGTTTAATTTAAATAATACCAGACACCATACTCATTATTTTATTTCTTCATACATCAAACACATGCACAATTATAAACCTAAATTCATTGCATCGAAAAAATAAAAATAAATAAATAAAATAAAATAAAAAAATCACCTTTCAACTTTTAACCATAAACCCAAAATAATAATTATTTCACTTTTCATATTTAATTGTTTTTGAAAGGCAACACCGTATTCATTAACTAACATACACATAAATAGTCTAACCCCACCAACACTAACCGAATCAATTCAGACGCCTGTTTGGTATATAGGTGGGTTTATGATTTGAATTTGGATTTGAATTTGATTATGATTTGGATTTAGATTTGATGTAAGAGAGAGAGAGAAAAAAAGTAGTGAAATAAAATAATATAATTAAATTAAAAATATATATATTTTAATAATTAATAAAAGTATTTAAAATTAATTTTATTGAATTATAATATAATAATAGGAGAGATGAAGAGAGATATTCTAATCCGGACCCACATTGTCAATATTCCACTCATCCTACCCAAAATTTGAACAATATCCATTTTTGATATGAATACCAAATCCTAAAGCCACATTTTCAAACAAACAACCGATTATGACCAAAATCCAATCTGCACAATGGGACACCCAAACGCCACTTAATCATCATCAAAACCAAAAAAAAAAAATCATCATCATCTTCATTGAGCGACTCATACATATAAACACTAGCTCTAAAGAATTTAAATATACACATAACTACAAAAAAAAATATCTTTTTTATTCCTTGTATGTTTTAAAGTGGATTATTGGTTTGGAAATGCCTTTATAACGAACAAGTGGATGTTGTGGAGCTACGACAAAAGCTACAAATAATGAAAAGTTTACAAAAGTTACAAACAACAGTGGCGGCCGCCAGGGACAAATACACTTGTATAGTATGGGGCAGTGCCCTCTATGGCTAGCTCAAAAATATGAGATTTTAGTGTTAATTTTGAGCTTTTTTCGAAAGTGGCTTCTACTCAAAACTTAAATTGCCTTCAACCACATACTAAAACCCAACATTCAACAATATAAAAACCTTATAAATCTTTCATCTCTATGTAACAATACTCGATTTATTATTTCGATTCTAGTTTTTTCTTTAACATTTTATTGCAATTGTCAAAAAAAAATTTGCCCCCACAACGTATTTTCCTGGTTCCGACACTGATGGGGCCATGGTGAATCCGTAGTCGTATGGTGGTAATCGCGGTGGAGCCACATGGTGGTGGAGCCGTATGGAAATGATTTTTGGTGGAAAATTCGGGTTGTGTGTGTGGAAAACTAGAAGGGGGGTTGAATAGTTTACCGTTTAAAATCTTTGTTTTGAAACTTATTGTAAGATCAATTGATATTGATCAAAGATATGTTAGTAAATAATAAACAATATGCAAGCAATATATAAAGAGTAGATAAGGAAAGAAACAATCAAACCACGACAAGTTGTTTATAGTGGTTCGGCCTACAAGGACTCTTTTTCCTTGCCCTACTCCACTCCCCGAGTCTCCTACTCGAGAGTTTAACTTCACTAGTCAACAAGCTCCTTTAACCGGTGGAGAAACCTTTACACTTCGCTTACACACTATTTCTGACACAAAGCTAGATGTCGAGTTCTTTTACAAGGGTACAACCACTCCCACACACTATGTATTTAAGGACTAAAATACTAACCACTCACACTCAGAAGTTTAAGATGGTTTGGTACAACAATGATGTATGAACAAGACTAGATCATACAACAACAAAACAAACAAGACTTCCAACTATTTGTTGAAGCTTGATTATGCCTTGATCTTCTTTGCTACAAAAGAGGATTACTATAATGATATGAAACTGAGTTAGAAATAATAGAGAGAAGGAATGTATGTGATTATGCTATAAAGGGATGAGAAAACAACTTGGGTTGGCTTGCTATTTATAGCCAAAACAATCTCTTGTCACGACGGACCACGTAACCATAAAATGGTTCCGCCTGTAACAATTTGGTGTCGCGGGTTCGACAACAAGATTACAAAATCTTACCAAAGTCAACCAAATCTAACCAAGATCATGCAAGATATGTAGAGACCAAATCTACACAAAATATCTTATGAAATCATCTAGAGATTTCAATGATGCACCACATGATGTCATATGATGTTTTCTACTTTTAAGAATATGTTAAATGTAAATACATATGTAATGTTTTGTTTTAAGAAACTAAAACATACTTGATCTAAAAAATGTTGACATACATTATGGTTTAGAAGGATATCAAAGTTAATTGATATATGACTAATCAAAATGTAAATGCTTGAGTGATGAAGACTTTATTTAAGAAAAGCTTGTTTTAATATCTATTAATCTTGACAAGCTTTATACTTTACAAAAATTAAATTTACTTTTGTCGTTAACAAAACTTAGGTAAAGATCATAAAATAAATAACGTTTAATGACGATATTTGTATAAACAATGTGTTTGGAGTATGAATCTATATTTATTTGACTAGCTGAACGTTTGATATGATAAATATGTATTATTCTTGTTCAAGGATTTTTTTTTTGAAATTAACACAATGCAATATTGGTAACAAACTAACATGAACCAAAGAGATAGTAACTGCATATGGCTAAGGCTAGTGACCATGGTCACTTAGTTTTTTCAACATTATTACCTTACACATCAACGCAAAATCAGCTTTCTTTCTCTTCTCATTTCTTCTCAATCTCTTTCACTTTTTGTGTACATGGTCACCTTACACCCATCTTTTATTAAAATGCATATTTTATAAATACACTCACGAAATACCCACACACAAATAAAATAAAAAATAATAAAAAGAATGAGGGCCCACATCACTTCATTTGTACACTAGGTGACCAAGTCATCGAATTGTGTCTTGAAAGCCAAAAGTCACTAAGTGAATTTCTGAGGCGGCATGAGTAACTAGGTGACTTTGGTTGTCACCGATTCCATTTTCACCCCTTGCCTATCAGTCTAATACGATGAGATAACTTTATTCATTTGAATAATAAAGAATTAGGAAAAAAGTAAATGATTAATTACACTTGTGTGCAACTAAGACTACTTGGAATGATGGGTGAGCCACTCATCATTAGTGCCAAGTCACACGTGACCACCAAAATGGAAGTCCAAAGTTACACCCAAATTGCATTTGAATGGTGAGCCGGTCACCATAGTGAGTGTGAAAAAAATGTGGGCCTAATTTCAAAAGTAAATGTTTTTTATTTGTTTTGTGAGTATGTGTGGGATATTTAGTGGGATTTATTTGTATAAAGTGGATATTTTAGTGAAAGGTGAAGGGAATGTGACTAAAACGGGTGAAAGGTGATGGGAATGACTACTTTTTTGGACCAACGGTGAATAAAAATCAAATATTGGTGAGGTCTCGCTTGTAGTAATTTGTTTGTAGTGGTGACTAAACATGAAATCCGGCTACATAGACGACCGGTGTAATTTACTAAAAAAGGCATTTACATACATCTTCACATAAACATCATTATTTACATATTTTCTCAAACTTTGTAACTTTGTTTTAACTGGTTTGTATATCATACATTAAAACTTGTATTTGAAAAATATGTAAATATTGGTGTGTATGTGAGGATGTATGTAAATAAATAAATAAATAAATAAAAGACATGCAATCTTTTATATAATAAAACAAAACCCTAGTGGAATTTTTCATTTCAAAAAATCAAACCATACCTTATTTGGTAATAATTTTTTAATTAGTTTTTTTATTAATATGTTTAATTAAAAAAACCCTAAATACTTTCTTTTTTGGCAAAAGTAAGTGTAAATTGGTTTTTTTAAGTAAAGTTGAGCTAAAAAGTATATGTGTCAAAACTATAAAAATTTAAAACTTTAAAACACGGGATCATCTACAATACTTAGGGGTCAAACCGAAAACTAAAAAAACAAAAGCATAAAGAATTTGGTCAAGTTTCAACCCGTTCTTCAACCACAAGTTCCAAATCGAAACCTAAATCAATCATCGGACGATTTAAAATAGATTGGATAATATTTGTTACTGAGTATAATTCTTATTGAAGTGATTATGAAGATAGTTTTGATAATTTATTTATGCAAGAACAAAAACTCTTTCCATGGGTTAAAGGTATGATTTTTAATACTTAATTTTTTGATTTTGTTTAAAATTGATATAGGGCTTTTAGTTATATTCTAAAAAGGTTTGGGATTTTTCTTTTAATTTTGAAGAAAAAATTAGGGTTTGGTTGAAGTTCTAATTTGATTGATAAAGATGAGAGAGTAAGAGGATTGGTGGTTCTAAATTGGCTATTTAATGAGATTGAGAGGATGCCAAACATCATGTATAATAGTAGGGATCATTAACCATCATATAAATTTATAAAGCCTTACAGTGATATCCTTTATGATGTGGTTTGATTTCATTGTGATATCCTTGCTGTTTATGTGAAAAAATGGGGTTGACTTTCGATAGTCAAAGACTATACTTTATGGTATTAAGTTCGTCTGCTGCATTAGTTTATTAGTTTATTTTTATTCAGGACTCGATAAAGGTGAGATTGGTCGCATCTTGGCAAGGCACCTTATTACAGTTTCAACCATGGTGGGCATATCCTCTTTAGTCGATTGACTTCTTTCCCGGCCTTCCTGCGCCACGACATTCTGTTTTCTTTAAGTGCGGTACTCCTACTCTTAAAGCATTGTCTGCTTATAGTTTTTATTGTCCCGTTGTTCGGTGATATGATAATTGTGCACGAAAAACTATCGTCAATGGCGTGGCAAGCTACGTAAGCTGCGGACATGGTGGATCTATCCTCGGTCTTGATTGGTCGTGATAAGTTCGGGTTTGTTAAGTAAAGTCGAGATCTTCGTATCTTGGCGGGATGACCTATTACGGTCGCAGCCATGGCGGGTATCCTCTTTGCTTGATTGTTCACCTGTCTGAGCCACCTATGCAACGAGATTACCAAGTGTGTGTTTTTTTGATAAGTATGGACCTATTCGCGTATCCGCTTTGCTTGATTCGTATTTTTATTCACTCATATATGGTCATCTTGAATGCATGAACTAATAAGTGGATGTTGTGGCTAATAAAGCTAAAGCTACTTCGTGTATACAATTTCGGGCCGCATTCTTCTAAGAATAGGAAGCAAAAAACATTCGTTAACCTGGGAACGTCAACTATAAGATTTTATTAGGTTTGTTAAAATTACACATATTAGAAGTAGAAAAATGTAATGTTACTGAATAGTCCGTACTTACACGAAAATTTTCTATAAAGAATTGGCAACTCATTAAGGATTTAAAGCTTATGACGATTTATAATTGGGTTATTCCACATTAGTTAGAGCACTAGGTGTCAAAACGAGCCTAATGCTCGTCGTCGTCGTCTGGCTCGCCACATCAAGATCCCATTTTACCACAACTACCCACAACAAACCCCTCCTCACTCATAATAAACCTCAACCTCTTCATTTGGGGCCCACCACTACCACTTTATTTTTTATTCAATTTTCCAAATAAACTAAATTCATTTATTAAAATAAAATACAAAACAATATATTTAAAAAAGTTATAAATTTAAAAAAAAAATGTGTAAACAAAGAGGTCAGTGTTTTTAATAGTCTTCTTCAACCTTAAAAAAAGAGAGAATGCATCTTCTTCAACCCACCACTAACACTTCTATTATCCACTAAAAAAAAAAAAAAAAAAAAAAAAAAAAACATCTTCTTCAACCTCTCTTCACACACACTACAAACACTTCTTCTCAAATCCATCACAAACCCACTTCTTCTCAAATCCAACACAAACCACTTCTTCTTCATTTACACAATTACACACTACACACACTTGATAAATCAAAAAGAAAAAGAAGAGAAAATCAAACGTTATACTCACTTTTTGTCAGAACATTTACTCGTCGTCACCACGATGAGCTTGGC
This sequence comes from Chrysanthemum lavandulifolium, assembly GCA_022545495.1. NCBI lineage: Eukaryota > Viridiplantae > Streptophyta > Magnoliopsida > Asterales > Asteraceae > Chrysanthemum > Chrysanthemum lavandulifolium. Next base: position 111,119,809 of record CM040245.1, on the reverse strand, counting down.
AACGACGAACGACGGCGAGACACCACGGTGTCAAGGCAAGGCACGGCGAGCCTCCAGCGTGGACGGAGAAGTGGGATTACGAATGGACACCGGGTGCTCTTAGTATTGCTATAATTTAAAAGCATTTTTACTTTCTGGATGATTTTTAGTTTATTGCTTCTGATGAGAGGATAAAATTCGTAAGGAAAATGGTCATGGCCATCACAATTGAGCAAGAAAAACAGCTCTCGGACTCTTATCCCCTTACCAAAGATCACTTTGAAGGCATTTTCTGAGAAATGGATGGTAATTTTTATCACTTTTTAGCATTTTACATACCCAATCATATGCTTACTTCACATTCTCAAAGTTTATTTTTTTTTTAAATCCAGGACTCGCAGTGACGACTCGCCTTCTAGACCCTTTACTACTTGCATTTCTACCCAAAGGTGACCTATAACAAATTATGGGTGAGTTGACTGAGGATGCATGCATGAATCAGGATTAATTATATTCAAGAATCGAAATTATCAGTGAACCCAATGGTTGGTTTCATGGTGCAGTATGTTCTTCTACATCTTCAATTCGTAAGGAAAATGGTCATGGCCATCACAATTGAGCAAGAAAAACGACTCTCGGACTCTTATCCCCTTACCAAAGATCACTTTGAAGGCATTTTCTGAGAAATGGATGGTAATTTTTATCACTTTTTAGCATTTTACATACCCAATCATATGCTTACTTCACATTCTCAAAGTTTATTTTTTTAAATCCAGACTGCATGATGACGACTCGCCTTCTAGACCCTTTACTACTTGCATTTCTACCCAAAGGTGACCTATAACAAATTATGGGTGAGTTGGTGAGGATGCATGCATGAATCGGATTAATTATATTCAAGAATCACAATTGAGCAAGAAAAACTCTCGTAAGGAAAATGGTCAAGAAACACAATCGGGATTAATTATATTCAAGAAACACAATTCGTAAGGAAAATGGTCATGGCCATCACAATTGAGCAAGAAAAAGCGACTCTCGGACTCTTATCCCTTACCAAAGATCACTTTGAAGGCATTTTCGAGAAATGGATGGTAATTTTATCACTTTTAGCATTTTACATACCCAATCATATGCTTACTTCACATTCTCAAAGTTTATTTTTTTAAAATCCAGGACTCGCGATGACGACTCGCCTTCTAGACCCTTTACTACTTGCATTTCTACCCAAAGGTGACCTATAACAAATTATGGGTGAGTTGGTGAGGATGCATGCATGAATCGGGATTAATTATATTCAAGAATCGAGAAATTATCAGAAGTGAACCCAATGGTTGGTTTCCGCGGCTGCAGGTATGTTCTTCTACATCTTCAATGTTTTCCTTATGTAATATCTTGACCCCAAAGTGGTAGACTAGCCCGATCGGCAATAACCTTTGGTTGTATGATTTCAGGCTTGGAATTTCATATATGGATATAACAGAGATGCAGGTGCGTGTAATGTTTCAAGATGTAGTGTCTATGAGCCATCAGAATTTGGTAGAAAGTGGGTCCCGTTTTGCAAAAATTTCTCGATAGAACCACACACACGAGAATTCTACTTCTCACAGAAGATTTATTTCTTGAAAGATAAGGTTTGAGCATCGATTGTTAAGGAACATCGAGCAATGAAAGTAAGATTTTGTATATTATGGCACAATCATATTAGAACTTAGTGTATAAGTTTAATGGTTGTTTTTATATCGATTCCAGAGAGAACATGAGGAATATAAAGTTATGTTAAATGCATTAGTACCGAAAGTGCCGAAAACACCAGAAGACGGATGGACCATGCAAGATGGAACACCATGACCACGAAATAACACGTGAGACCATCCTGGCATGATTAAGGTAAATTATGAATTTACTCTTTCCAAAGTTATAGTTTCGGTTACTTTTAATACACTTTTCGTTTAAAACAATCAATTTTGTATGTACATAGGTTTGTTTTATAGCAAAAATTTGCCAGAGAGGATGGAAGGACAATAGATCGAAACTAGGACGCTCAATATCTGTGGAACCTTTATCAGCATTACAAGAGAAAACACGGAATTGCTAATATCCAGAAAGAGGAACAGAGAATGCTTGAATACGGAGCTTTCAGTGGATATCGGTCTCGAATCTCTACGAGGTATTAAAGTAGGTTAAACGTTATTTCACAGGTGAAAACTGAGACTTTTGGGGTGGGCATGGGGTTATAAGGATACTCTTTATGACAAATAGAAACACTAAATTAATGGTGGTGAAACTAAAATGTATCAAGTAGTAAGGATGCCCTGAATATCTAAAGCTAAACAACTGATAGCATACATGCCATCTTGCATGTAATAAAATATGTATGGTTCATTCATTATTGTGATGTTATGTTTCCTAGCATATCCCCGATTCCCAATCACATTTGCTTTATATATTCATCGGTTGAAGGAAAAATAAATCTAAATACAAAGTTAGAAATAGCACTTTAGACCCATCGTCAATTTGGAAACTTTTTAATCTAAAATGGGTAAAAAAAAATCTCCTAAAAGAGAGAGCGGTTCAAATGGACCATAAGCCGCGTAAGGTGTATTCTTACAAAAAAACAATGTTACTTTATCTTCTCACGAGTTGTTGGCGGTTTATTTCTTTCTTATTTTTTTTGATTGATAGAACGCAATCACCTTAGTCGGAAGGAAAGCAACTTGAGAGGGCATATGTTTTGAAAAATACGACCGAACATATTTCGAGTGAACTAAAACCAGTCCTTGAATTGGTACAAGGTAAGCAACTTGAAAGGGCTACACGGAAAATGCTTGACCTCGCTTTGTTGTAGCATTTTGGCCATTTGGAAGTCATTATGGCATTGTAACTTGATGTTTATTTTATTTTTTATGTTCATTATAAGTAACAAGATGTCGGTTGATAAATTTATGTTCACATTAAAGAAGTCATGTTCTTTATTATGTAGTCGTTGATTTCATGATCATATACATGCTTAATAGTTTTTACTACCTACAACTAAAAGGAGACGACTAACAAAGTCGATGCATTATCCTTTAACCATTGCCAAAGATTATATCATCAAAGGTTATATCATCAGACGATGAACAATTTGATAAGTTTATTGTGACTAAATATTTATTGGCATTGTAACGACATTTTGAGATTATAGTAAGATGCAAATTATCATTTAATGTGGTATCACATGTGGGCGATGTTTGGATAAAACAAATATTCTAAAAGTGAATGTTGTTTATGCACGATTGGATAAATCAACTATTCTAAAATTTAATGTCATTTTGGTGCTCATGATCTTAAGGTAAACTTTACTTTTGAGATTCTAATCTAATAATGGTTCAAGCAAAAACTTGACAAACTTTCCAACAATAAAGTTATGCAGGTCAATTTTCTTTGCATATGAGGCGCTTTAGGTATGCTTTTATTCACCATTTTATATGTGACGATGCAGAAGTTGCTTGCACAATACTTGACTAAAGTCGTTTGCAATCTTCATTTTGGAGACTTTTTTTTACGTAAAAGTTTGAATGATGGTAAAGATTATATCTATACAAAATTAACATTATGCTTACATCTGGGTTGGGTAACTATATGCTTTAGTAATACATACTAAAAAAAACTTATGTCAAAGAAAGAAGATCAGATGTGTTTTATGGGGAGATGATACTAATGCTTTACAAGACTACATTGACAAAAATATCACAACAATCGATCCTATCGTCTCAGCTAGCCAAATTAACATATGGGAAAGTAAAACTTCTTCTTTCATATACATTTAAAAACAAGACATAATCTAGATACACGGATATAATATATTAAAGAATATCATACATGCAGACAAACATCAAGTATCAAGCATCAGCAAAGCATCTAAGATTTATATTAATGACAACAACAAAAGCATATCTTTGTTCAAAGAAAGGTAAGAATATTATAACATTAAAATAAAAAATGATAATCTTTTATTATTTATCGCAGATTACAAAAAAACATATCTAATGGAACATGTGGAAGAACCTCAACTCAACCTAACAACTACCTTCAATGCTAAAAGAAAAAAAAATGTATTAACGAAGAGTAAATGCTAAAAAATTAAAAAAATAAATAAAAACTTTACATTTGTTTTACCAAAGTACATTCCACTAATATAATTCGTAATTATTTCATTCTTCTATCTCTTTATATGACAAACAAAAGAGACCCACATAAAATGCATAGTTATAACCATAACATAATGGATAGACTTTATTCGAAATTTTATTGATTCTATAAGAGTATAACTAGCACCAAAAACACATAAAAACAGTCAACAAGATGAAGAAAAAGAACGGTCCAAAACAAACATCATAGCGATGAGGACACATATAAAGAAAAATGAATAAAGTCACGTGAGATTAAAAACAAAGAGGTACATTGCACTAATTTTTTCAACAAAATCATTTAGACATAACGTAGTATAAAATTATTCAATGTATACATTTTAAACCGATTTCTGACGATGACAATTTCCCTTTGAGGAATAGAAGCGCCACATCGAACGACACATGCAAAGAAACAACAAACGGCCAAGTCTATCTGATTGAGGGTGAAGATCATTAGAATAAATGTTACAATCATTACGAAAGTAATATAGTTTAATATATATTTGCGTTGGAAAATATATTCGATTAAAAGTACTGTTTGAGACACTCGAATCATTTGTCACGTTTCGTATAAGATTTTTGAAGGTAGACCCATATGGCAAATACACTTTAAACATGACCCAAATTAACCAATTTATGTTAAAATTTAAATTACAACGAGTGGTAAGTGATATATATTGTGCATTATTGTATATTTATTTAACAACCAACATAATAAATGGTAAATAAACTTGGTTTATGAAGTTTTGAGGAAAAACTCTTTAAAAATATATATATGACCTTTCATTAAGTCTTTTAAAAAATAAAAATAATAATAAACCACAAATAAAGATTAAATTATTTGTTTCTTAATAAATCAAAATATATTATTCATAAAATAAGAAAAAACTCCGCAACTAGTGATAACGAGAGGGTGATCCCGCGCGTTGCGGCGGAAGTGTTGTGAAACGTATAAATGACTTAGCTTGCGACGACACTTAAACCTCAGGGACTATTTTTGCCATTTTGCCAAACTTACAAAGGACTTAGCTTGCAACGACACTTAAACCTCAGGGACTATTGTTGCCATACTTAAACCTTAGGGACTATTTTTGCCATTTTGCCAAACTTACAAAGGACTTAACTTGCAACGCCACTTAAACCTCAGGGACTATTCTTGCCATTTTGACAAAGATGGCATTTAATGCACCTACTTTGGGGGATTTGTACTCCCCATCTTTAGTATATACTAGTTATAATGCCCGCGCATGCGCGGGATTTTTTCTAAATTTTTGAATAGTTTATTTTTATTTATTAAAAAACAAATATATATATATTTTTTGGTTTTATTTATGGTTTTTTATTTTGTATTATACAATGAAGAGTATTCTTAAATAACATATTTTTATATATTAAAAAACCAAAATATTGATTATAACAAATTTGACCCGATACTACACTATTTTATACTTAGCTATATGCATCTCTAAAATATAAATCAAATGCTTTTATTATTATTATTATTATTATTATTATTATTATTATTATTATTATTATTATTATTATTATAAAAATACAATCATGTTTTGAGGGGTCATCAAGAAGAAATGCAATCATATCTAAAAACCAACTTTACAGTATTCATGAGCCGTTCTTGAATCAAGGTTATACCATGAACCGCTAAGAATATATCATGAACCTTAATCATGCCAGTTTAGTAATATAAGTATTAACTTTTTTATATCATAGAAGGACTCAGTACTAATGGTATAACTACACTCTAGAATAGTATTGTCAAACAATAATATGGTCAAGTTTTCGCGCTCTCGGATTAAGAGGTAAAAGTGTCCCGACAACACTAAGAGCTGATACGCCACACGAAATAATACCAATTATATAGACCAAGACCGAGCTCATATACCACACATCTTGATGTTTCTAGCACAACCACACAATGTGGTTGTGTAACACCAATCCTACCACTTTAAAAACTACAAGATGAGGGCAAAAATGATTAAAAAAAATATTTGAAGCAATACATTCAAAAGTTACAACAAACCTAAATAAGCTCACCCGAGGAACTTGGGTAGTGTTGCCACACCCTGTTTCACCAAATATGATAACACTTAAATTCTCATATATGGTTTCCATAATCTTCTGTTCTATCACGACCATAAAAGCAGGGACGATCGCACAAATCTCAAGATTCTTCATCTTGTTTGTGGAGTTGCTTTGTATAGTAGGGTTTTCTTTGCTCTTTGACTTTGAAAACCCTTTCAAAAAGAAATGCTAAGTATTAACCCATTGAGAATTCAAATCCAACATATGACAATTTTAGCAAGAAATCTACACTTACTCATCAAGCATCTAATGGCCTACAAAGTGTTTAGGTATCATATACGATATACAATTTTAATTTTGATTCGTGTGCGCGCTGCGCACGTAATAAAGATATAAGGGGGAGTGTGTTGCCAATCTGTCACATGTGTCCTTATGTGTTGTTAATTAATGGACATTCCTTTTTCCCGCTCCGATTTGTAATTTTTATCCGCGAATGTGGTTAATCGATAAGCGGTTCGAACTTTGCAACCTGAAACGCTCGAGTCAAGAACTTAAGCTATGGAGCTTATTGCGAGGCCTTGTCAATAAGTCAATAAGTCGCTATTCGATAAACTACTTGGATTGAAAGGGGAGTCTATCTTTCAGGTATTGTCTGTTGTAGCTTATTAGTATTTTGTAAGTATAGTTAATCAGCTCTAATTTAACGCATTCCATAGCAACATGGTATGCACTGGGCACATTCCTATCTCTAGCAATTTGGTTGCCAAAAATATGGATAAGCTTATAGTATATACTATATAGTATGTTGTTTTTAAGTTCCATAAGCCCTATAAGGTGATATATACACTTTTTTTTGTCTACACCACCATATATGCTTTTTTAAGCTCATACTCCGGCTGGATTTATTGTTGTTGTTTGTACACAACCATATGTGCTATGGCGTTGTTGTACAATGTAGTGGATAGCCTTTACAAAGCGGTGTATGCAACCAAAAATGATGAGTAAATCGCAGACTACATTTTGACAGTTATGTCTTGCTGAATATGCAAAGTCCATAATGAAGCTCAAACCATCTAAGAAAATGTACAAAGTCAAAAATACTTATGTGGCATAGACATCACGTAATGGCATACCTAAGAATAAGTATCATCAAAGGAACATATGAATTTATGGAAAATTAAATCGAGTCCAGTCCTAATAGCATGCTTTGTAAAGGTTTGACTCTTTTGAGTGATAAATTCTAAAATTCTACCATGCCCAGAATGTGATAAGTAAGCCTAAAATTTAACTTAATCTCTAAATACCAAGTTGTATATATATATATATATATAATTTTTTTAAAATTTTAATTACAAAACTTTATAAACCAAGTTTACTTACTATTTGTTATGTTTTTATCGATAATTTTGATAAACTAATAGTTTAATCTTTTATTGGATATTGATGGTTGGGTTATGATATTATTATTGTTAGTTCACTAGTATAACATCTTTTAGGTTTCTATAGACAATAAAGAACACTAATTTAAAATGTCTATAGATTTATCAACTTTTGAATTCTAACTATAAATTTTCAACAACTAAAGTTTTTCTTATTACCACCTCTCTCTTTTTTTAAGGTTTTTCTAACAAAATCGTCACATATCTTTTTTAAGTTTTTTTACTCAAAAACAAATTTTATCCCGCGTATTTTAAAATGGAAATCTCTTATTAGCCCAATTTCAATTATATCAATATTTCTTTGACACTTTTTTAAAATCTTTTAGTATTATATAAGAGATTAGTTTTTCATATCATAAGCGTTTATTTGTGTTAATTTTAGAATTTAAATGTTACAAATTCTATTTAGATGTTGGTTTTTTATTACTATAGTTGGCTATCATGACACCTTTAATAGCGCCATCTTGCTACGTCTAAGAGAGTTCGGTTTGGGAGCGACAAAAAACACGTTATTCGTCTGTCACTTTAGTGTCATCTCACTATCATCCCAATAATACACAAATAATTAAAACACCCTCCCAACAAAAAAACCATACACTTGGTAGGTCTCACAAAATATTCCACCAAAAAATACTCGCTCACTAAAAAAACATAAATACAATAAGATTGAAAACCATAAAAAAATAATCTTAGTTGCATGAAGTCCGAACCATCTTTTAGCAATATCATCAGCTCCTGAATCAGACTTGTTCACCCAAGCCATCAATATCCTTATGGTTTTCACAAGATAAAAAAAAAACGATTTTGAAGCGTCATACTTTCCATATTCATGTTTCCCATATTCATGCCTTAAAATACCAAATGTTAATTCATTTTGAGGAACATAATTTTCATTCAGATAATCCTACTTTAAACACATGCCTTACTTTTGAATTAACATTCCAAAATCTATACAATCCATATCACTTCTAAATTAAAAAATATGGCCAGACGCAACGTATTTGCTTAAATAATAAAAGATACAACATAACATTGTTACATACACCTACATACTGCTATTGTTGCAATGTCACTGCGTCGACATCATCACGATTTCGATATTTAGTTCTCAAGCCATAACAGATCAATCCTTAAATTGTTATATGTAGTGGTCGGAATCCTTAAATTGTTATATGTAGTGGTCGGAATCCTGAGATTAGTTCTCGAAGCCATAACTGACAAGAAATATGCTTGTAAATTGTAATTCATATTTCTTCACTCAACTCCACATTAATTGGATGGTCTGGAAGTTTGAGTTCTGGTGAAGGAAGTACCATTCATGCATATAACGGATGTATCAAGCCCACTCGTACTATCAACCACAGGAAAAAAAAATAGGACATTCCCATATTCAAATATTTGGAGCTTCATAAAGAGCGAATCACATTTAGTAAGTGAAAATTCTCTGTATTATCCGCAAGAATCAATATCTTCTCGCTATGATCTCTTATCGATGATCCAAAATGTATTAGATTCAATCAATTATAAGATTAGAATAAAACCAACATATCATTAACAAAATAGGTGAATTATGACCTTTAAAAGATACTTACATTAATCTTGTTCCTAAGATGTTGTTAGTAACCAATCGAATACCAAAAATCTTTCAAAATAAAACTAAACCGAAAGTATAGCCATGTACTTTCATAACCTTTCATGTGAATTTTGGTTCGGTTCTTTAGTAGTTTTAATAGGGTCTCGAGACGTTGTTGGATTGAACAAAGTGAACATATAGATCAACTCCAAAACTTCTATAAAACTAATATGCATACAATCGATAAGCAAATTAATACTTTTCTTTATACAAAAATTCTTAATCTGTTGTTTTTTCCTTTCGATACTACTTCTATCGGATTAGAGTGGAAGCGGCACCCTAGGACTAAGATTAGGTAGATTTTATCTTTTCTTTGGGTTGTGGCGAGAAAAAACAAATATAAACATATTGCATCATGGGGTTCAGTCAGGTCCAATAACACTAAGCGTAATCTATCAATTTAACAATAAGTAAAACTCATAAGGGTGGCGATACAGTTATGGCATGATTTGCATCATCAAAAATCAGGGGAACACTATATATAAGAGTGAGAAATGTTGCAAAGTGTTACATTATGATGCTTAACAAACGAAGTCGGCAATAACATTTCAAGGAAACCATAAATGAAAAATCAGGCCTGTCTTTTAGAGAAACTATGGCAGACATACTCTATTCAACAAATCGATCCAACAATGCTACCGGAATGCAGTGCATGAGACACTTTATTCCTTTATTATATACATAAGATTATAAAGAGCTTTTTCAAATATATTTGTTACCTGTAAAAGACGCCATGGAGAATTAGACCAGTTAAACATGTCAACAACTTCAACAGAGGATATAGTTCCATGAACCACTTATACTTCCTCTGTTTCAAAAGCCATTTTGAACCTCATTCCAATAGCACCGCTTATTATTCAAAGAAAGCAATCAAAGTTGAAGCCTTAAGACAAAATCCGAGTGCATGCACGTGGGTAATAAGCAAATTCAAATGGTGCCCATTAGGCGCAAGGGATGTCGCTTTGATAACGTCTTCATGCCTCATTTTTCCCTTCATCATAATCAATATTCATATTCCTATTACTACCACTTAGAATAAAGAAGCCAACCAGACGGAGATTCGGGACCATCGACGCCCTCACTTAGCCCGTGTAATCCCAACACAAATCTCCCATTCTCGGTCCTCACAATACAATAGAATCACCAACGAATAATTTCTTCCGTTTACAAAACTACTCTACCAAGTCGCCAAAAGATGTGTCCTAGGCGTTCCCGATATATATGCCTAAACTTCCAAATCTCAACATGAAAGTCTTTAGCTTCCACAATGCGAAATTGGGATCACTTGGACACAATACCTAGGCACACTAAACCCCACCATTATTTGCATCGATTGGGTCAATGTTTTAGCAAACGATGACAACTTATCAAAACACCCATACCGATTCCCATTACCCTCCCACCCGTTACCCATCATCAACCTCCCCATCCCCATTTCTTAACGGAACCTACGAATAAACCTCATCATTCTCAATATCCCTAATACCTAACACCAACCACCTTACAAAGAACCAAACCTGGTACCCTTCCCCCGAAATTAAATAGTACATGTTAGGTGTGCAAAATCGGTCACCGATAAAATACTTAACTTGTCGTTCCCAAAAAAAATAAAAAAAATAAAAATAAAATAAAAATAAAATAAAAAAACAACTCAGGCCTTTGATATTCATTGATGGTAAAGGTTTTGTCTTAGGTCTTAGCCGTCCATATAATTAGCACTAAGGATTAAGAAAACTTATGTAGTGAAAAAGTCAAAATAATATCAGGCGTTTGTAATAATACCAAAAGGAGCAAGGAGAAATTCTACTTATAAAGTGTATTATATAGTCTCGGCAGATATTATACAAAAAAGTCACTAAAGTTTGCGGGAAATTTGTCCTAAGTCACTATAGTTTAAAAGTTGTCATTCATGTTACTCAAGTTAACGGGTTTATTATATGGGTTACTCAACGTTTAAAAAAGTGACATTCTTGTTACTACGGTGGGCAACCGGATGATTTACTGGTTCTCTTGTCCACGTCATCACTATAGTTTGAGATGTTACAAGCAAGTTACTATAGTTCACGGGGTTTATTAAATAGGTTCTTGAACTTTTAAAAAGTTACTATCCGCTTTTATACATTTATGTATGTTTTATTTGTTTTCGTATTTTTACGTTTTCTCCATTTTCGTACTTTTTATACGTATTTATACGTTGTGTACGCTTTATTTGTTGTCGTTATTTTTTAAGTTTTTTTCCATTTTCGCACGCTTTTGTATATTTCGTATGTTTTTACGTTTCTATCCGTTTTATACGTTTGTGTATGCATTTCTCTTGTCGTACCTTTTTACGTTTCGTACATTTTGTATATATGTTTGTCCATTTCTCTTGTCGTACCTTTTTTACGTTTTAGTACATTTTGTATATATGTTTGTCCATTTTCGCACGTTTATATATGTGTGTGTACGTTTTTCTCTATACCTTTTACGTTTCATACATTCTTGTATGGTTTTGTTCATTTTCATTCATTTTCATACATTTGTATGTTTTATATGGTTTTATGTTCTATACGCTTTATCTTCTTTAAAACGTTTGTATGTTTTATACGTTTTACGTATAAAATGTAAGAAAACGATAACAACATCCAAAACGATAATAACATCCAAAATGTATAATAACGTATGAAAACATATCAAAACAAAAATTACTTCCAAAAAGTCTAATAACGTCCAATTATGTAAAAAATAATAATAATAAAAATAAAAATACAAATGTGTGCAAAATTGTAAAAACGTGCAAAACAGACAAAAATGTAAAGAATGTAAACGATATAATAACGTCCAAAAAGTTGTTGTAAAAGCGTATAAAAATATACACAATTTTAGCAACTTATTTGTATATTAACTTAAATGTAAAAGAATGTAAACGATAGTAACTTAAATGAACATTTTGACAAACTTTAGTAACTTATTTGTATATTAACTCTTTTTTTTAATATAAATGAAATCTAAAATATTTGCCACGTAGTATTATTACCGGTAATTATAAGTTACCAAAACAAGAGTAACAAATATAACCGGTCACAATAAGTTGAAGAACTCGAATGACAACTTTTAAACTATAGTGACTTAGGACAAATTTCTAAACTTTAGTGACTTTTTGTACAATAACCCTAAGGAAAATTAACATGTAATAGCGAAACCGAATCAGAAATCGACCACTCATAAAAATGACCGGTTTGGTTGTCTCCTGAATCTGAACAAATGACATTTAGAACCGTTAGTACCATGATCATCCCATATATGAGTGCAAACACATAAACAAAAGCTTAAATTCACACTGGACCTCTACACGGCCTCCAGTAAACCCCTCCCGCACAAAATCGAAAGCATTTTACCACGCCGCCTTCCCGATAACTACTTTCTCGATATCGACCCGAATCAAAACAGTTAATCAATGCCTAAAAAACTACTCCAACTCTTATGCATAGTGAAACCACAAAACAATTTCTATGTATTTGGATCAACTTATCTCAAAAGACCTAATTCTTCCTTTGACGATTACATAATCATATAATCTAGCGTATATGGAACAATAAAACAATCAAATTACATATAAACAAATAACAACCAAAAATATGATAGCAAGGTTACACAAAATTGTACCTTTCTTTATCGATTGAACTGCTGATCTTTTAAAAACACAAAATTAAGGTGAAAAGAACCCTAAACCAATCAACAATCAAAATATAAACCCTTATTCCACAATTTATGATTAACGAAAATCGAATTAGGGTTTCTCTTTTGGGTTTTGGGAAGTATAACATACACAGTGAATTGGTTGTGTTCATCTGCGTGAGTAATTTTGAAGGTAGGTGATTAATTTTGAGAATGTACGTGATTGTGATATTACTTTGATTCTTCAATGATTTAGGGTTAGGAACTCCAGTGAATTTGATTTAGGCTTTGGGATAGAATTGGGTTTTTTGTTTAGTTTCAAATTACATCGTAAGCCTTTCAATATTTTTAGATTACCCCGCCTCCACATAAGTTTTAATCTTTTAATTTTTGACACATGTATTTTTTAGCTCAAATTTTTTTAAAAACCGAATTTACAAATACTTTTGCCAAATAAAGAAATATTTAGACTTTTTAATTAAAAACACTTAAAATTAATAAAAAATAATTAAAAAATTATTATCAAATAAGGTATGGTTTAATTATTTTGAAATGAAAAATTACCACTTAATTTTGTTTTATTATATAAAAGATATATATAATTAGCCACAGAAACGGACGTTCCAGATTCGACCAACCCATGCGCCAAAAACTGCCCATAGATATTTGACTTTTTTTATTCCCGCGTTTGACTTACGCGCAGTCAATAATATTCCTAACCGACACAGATACCTATAAATATGTCCACCCACATTCTTCATCCATCCATCTGCCAGTTTTTTAGGTTATATGTGATCGTCTTCTATATTCTACTCTATAAATTTCGATAGCTATTTATTACTCATCGATCAATATAGGTTAATTACGGTCTCATCCTTTAAATATTTACTATATTTGTTCGCGATCCATTGTTTTGGTTTAGGTTATTATGATCGCATCTTCTATATTAGCTATTTGTTACGCATTCGATCGGTTTAGGTTATGTTTGTATCCTCTATATTTTTGATTTCGATATCTTTAGCTATTTGTATAATCGCGGTTTTGTTGCTATTTGTTGATAGTTTTGATTTAGGTTTTATTCGTATCGGATTTGATTTGATATGCGCACCAGTTTTCAGGTTTAAATATGACCTATTCGCTACGCCTGTAATCTGTATTCAGACTGTTAATGATGATGGATGCTAGATTTATTAAACTTTTTCCCTGTTTGTTTGTGATGGTTGTTAACGGGTGCGATGAATTAGAATTTTGACTCAAAACTGTTTTCCGAGGAGTTTTTGGTAGTGGTTGCCTTCTGTTTAAGTTATGTTTTCGATTTAGAAGGTATTTGTTATGGTGGCGTCATTTGGTTATTGGTCTGTAGGTGGAGAAACGACTACATATAATTGGCAAGAAAGGTAGTCTTTCTTTTGGTCAGGTCAGTATGGATTGCACATCCATTTGCCACTGGAGATCGGTTGTGTATGGTTTTTCAGGTGATCGATTAAATTTTTACTTGGATATTTGGATTATCTGCTATGGTGGATCGCACATCTGTTTGTCATCGCAGATTCATCAGGAGGTTTGTTTGTATGGCACAAATGTATGTAGGGAGTTGTTGGTAATGTTTAACTTATAACTTTGTTTCAAAATTATTTTGGTTTATCCAACAGAACCATGGGTTAAGGTTTTGTAGGTTCAAGTATTAGGGCTGGGTATAAAGATATCGTCACATAAGGTTATCGGTTTGTAGGTTTAGTACTCAAAATGTTGATTACTATGGATGCTAGGTTCTTATAACCTATTGTTTCCAACTATGATTTCACTTTGGTTGCCCTATTTGTGATGTCAGATTCATTGGGTTTGCTAATGGGTGTGCCAAATTATAAGGTCTGGTAACGGTTTTCAGGTTCTTCTTGTTCGCTCTCCATTATAATTGACAGTTCATATTTGGCTTAAAAGCTACATATATGTTATGGTGGATGCAAGTGGTTATTGTGCTCTGTAGGTGGGAGAAAGTATGACTAGATAGTAGATATTGTGGCATAAGGTAGCTTCTTCTTTTAATTATAGTACAGTATTGGTTGCAACCTGGCAGATGGGTTGGGTCTGGTTTTGCAGGTGATGACTGCAAAGCTATTTGATATGGTGGGTAGTGAATCTGTCTGCGCAGATTCAGCAGGAGGTCGGTTCATATGTGCTTTAACTTATGGATTGAGCTGTTGGTAGTCAGTAACATCTGAGTAACTTATTTTGATAATATGGCGGTCGTTTCGACAGCAGTGTGGTATTAAGGTTTTGTAGGTACAACAAATTGGGGCTGGGTATACCAGTAACGTTTACCAAGGAATTCATGATGTCAGATGTGGGATTTTGATAAGTAACTTTAGTTGGCAAACTATCCGGTATTCTTTTTTAAGTCTTACCAACACACAAGGTTGTACTTGTACATGATGCCCTTCTCACATGGAGTAAGATATGGTTTCTAGTTGGCTGCTTTCTTTAGTTGTTCTTTGGTACCAAGACGTATCGCGGCTAGATTGTATCTTCTTATCTTGTAGGGTTCTTGTGATTAGAGGCTGCTGGGAATCGTTCCTGCATTTTGTAAGAATTGGATGATTGTGTCCGATCTGGTTTGTCTTTATTAGGGGGTGTTTGGGATTGCTTATTTTTATCTGATTGTCTGCTTATTTTAAGTTCAAAAAAGCAGATTATGATAAGCAGTTTGGGAGCCTGCTTATTTCAAAATTTTATCTTAGCTGAAGTTAAATTTACCTGTTAATAACAATATTAAATTTGTAACCGCTTATAAATGATTTGATTTAAATTTTTCAACAAAAATCATGTTTTTCTGCATTCTTGCATTTTAACCAAAAAAAAAGGCTTGCTAAACATTTTGGAATTACTTAATTTTTAAGCAGCCTATTAGTACTTATTTAAAGCAGAAGCATAAGCAGAAAAATAAATTCCAAACACTTCTGTAGCTATAGTTATTGTTTGTTTCTTTTGGCTGCTGTGATATCTGTATCAGCTTTTGGCGCTGTTGTAAGGAACACCATCCAGGTTCTTACTAAGCACCTACTGTATCTTCTAATATTGATCTGCAAGCTAATTGTCACACGGTGGTTAGGCTGTTGGTTCATAGGTTTTAGAAGTTACAATTTGGTAAGGATATATGCGGTGGCAAGGGTATTAGTTCATATGTTTGATAAATTGTGACCAGCTATTTTTTCAGTTGATATTTTCATGTCCAAACAGTAGTTTCGACCACGAAGCAACTTCTGATGGTCTAATTAAGGTTTTTGGTTCATCACCACTTTAGAACATCTGTTAACTGTTATACAAGGAGTTTGTGGGGTCCAGGTTTTCTATATGTATCATCTAGTATTGAGTAATAATTTGATTCCTGTTTGATAGCCATCTGTTATGCGGATCCACTCGGTTATTGCTTCGCAGGTTGGATAAACCAGTTTTATTTGGCTAGATAGTTTTTGATAAATGATTTCATGATCTTCTTCTGGTAAGTTTTCACTTCGGTAATAATCCAGTTTTGATTGCAAACCTATTGTCACAAGAGAGCAGTGCAGTTATGGTTTTGTAGGTCCCGGATATTAAGATTGGACAATGTCATTATTCAAGGGAGGTTCGTGACATTAGAGTCAGTTCAGTTGAAAAGCTAACCAAAAAGCCATAACTACAGAGTCATTGGTTATGTTCTGTTGTCCCCTGATCTGCTATTATTAGATATTGCTGTAATGCAGTGTAATGTGGTTCTTCTGTAACCTGTGATTTTCATCGTTTTGAGTTGTATACACTTGATAAGCTGGTTTCTCTTTCTCGTGGCTTTTTATCTAGTTGGTTTTTGGCACCGGAATGAAGGGCTTGGTAAGATCATTTCTTGTGCGCTTTCAGGATTCTGTTGGTGTTGGGAGACAAATGGGTATCAGTTTATTATTATAAAGCTATAGATAGTTATATCTAGTATCATTTGATCTATTTACCTTAGTTATTGCTGTTTTATGTATGTTTGGAGGTACATAGATCTAATAGTTTGTTTATAGGTTAATAACTACAGTTGTATGTGGGTTTGTCCAATCTTTTCATGCTTGGATTATTGCTTATGAGGTAAGTTATTCGTTAAGACAGTTCTGTGGACTACTGTCATTTTGGTATGATAATTGCGATTCTATTGACCTTTAATGCTGGCTTGGGAAAGGGTTTTGCTTGTTCTCGTCTTTGTTAGGCACTAAGAGGGCTAGTTGTATTTGTGTTTTAAGTCTAAAGTTTATTGTTTTGATGTTGTCTAAAGCTCTCCTCTCTCATTCAGTGACCATCTTAACCAAAAAAAAAATTTGTTTTTTATCTTCCCCTCTTACATTTATGCGGCCAAATAGAGTTCATATTTGATGTAGGAACCCATGTGGCATTGGCGGCTAGAGAAGATGACCTCAGATGGTTTTACTTTTGGTTAATGGTCTTTGTAAGTGCATCATATTTGAATACAATTGCTTTACTTGCTGCTCCAGATTGATTTTCAGTATTCACTTTTTTGGGTTGGGGTTAGGTTGCCATTAACCTCTTTACCACTAGTAGTGCTTCTTGATTTCTTCAGGGATTTTTGTACTTGGGTTTTGTTGACGTCATGAGCATGGTTAGTACTTGGTTTTTGTTCTGTTTTTTTGTAGACTCTAAAAAGAGTGCATGAGGAGTAGGTGTCCTTGCTCACTTATCTCAGGTTTTTCTGTGCACCCGCTTGATCACTAGTTAACCCATGACTCCCAGCTCACTCTCTTTTTACTTTAGAAGCTTGGTGGCCTTATTAATCTACTTACGTGGTTTGCTTCTGTGTATTGTTGCATGCACAATTATGGATGATGCTCTAATCTGCTAGATTCTGTTTGCATGGTGGTTTCTTTGTAAGTCATTTCTTCACGCTTCTTGTCTGCTTGAATTGCTAGGCAACAAATCAAAATGCGCTGTATACTTTGTTGATCTTCACAATGCAAGATAGGTTCATGGTCCCGGTCCCGGCTAGTGGAGAACTTGTTAAGTTTTTCAAGTTCACCTCTTAACATCGAAGCCTGCATTTTCCAGTAGCAGTATTAGAGGCTCTCAGTTTATATTATGTTGTTTGTTGTTGATTGACCCCACATACTTCTCGCCACACTCATGATCAGGTGTTAACCTTTGCCTGAATACATATTTTGCCAAAATATAGGTTCATGGATTCCATGCCTTTTAGGATATGAAATTGAGTACCCGACTGGTATTATTTGCGATGGAATTCTTATATTTGCATATGGCTTATGGGGCCCTGTTGCTGTATTCTGCATTACTGTAGGCTGACTTCATCAGTGGACATTGGTACCTGTCAATATGGTTGGTTGGTAGAAGATGTCGTAGTCAAACTCTTTGTTTGAATTATGCCTTTCTTGTGCTATGTGTTATTATTAATGCTACAAGTGCTCTTGTGGCCTAGTGCGTAAGGGTACATTATTGTTACTGCAGGTTCTGTCAGTACTGCAGATGATTGAATCATTCTTTCTGGTGGTTCAGTCACATTGATATTTTGTTGGTTCAGTCGCATTGATATTTTGTTTTTCACCACTACCCTGTTAATTCTCATGTTCCTTGAGTTCTCTCGAGTATAATCCTGTAAGCTTGCATGATGAGAGGTTTTATGCTTGTAAGTTTTTCTGGTTTCAAGTACTGCAATCCGGTCGTCATGATCATAAGTTGCTGATTTTTCTCAGTTTTTATGGATGCTCTCTATTTTGACATTAATGGTTTTTAGTTTTTTCATTGTCATGACTATGAGAACCTTTTATCGTGCTGTTTACTAATAGGTCTACGGAAGCTATGCATGGATTGTACCAGTGTCATCTCTGGTTTCTTGTTATACGTGGTTTAATGATAAGTCCTTTCTGATCCTGGGGCTTACTTTTGGATATTAGTAGTGTAAGCTCAATCATGTGTGATACCTCAGGATATAAATAAGATGAATGGAATATGGTTAGTCAATTGCTGCTGTTCTTCAACACTTCACTTGCTGTTTAGTTTGGCTTTATCTATGCTCTCCATGCCATTTGTTGAAAATTTTGTAGGTCGACTTATGTGGGGCATGATTACCTGCTATCGTTAATATGGTCTGCTATGGAGTAGTTTTTTGGTCAATCTCTTTCTGTGGCTGCAGCCTTCCTCTCATTTAATCTAATTTTTTTGCTTTTCTGGTCTGTGTTCTCTCGTTACTGCTGCTTGGCCCACATTCCTGAGGATGCATTGTTGTCATCACATCTTAAGACAATATCTACAATAAACGTGTCAATCGAAGATAACCAGAGGATAATTTTCATTCTTTTGTACTTTGACTTTACATTATCTGATTTCTCAGTTTCTCTTGTGTGGAAACTTGCATGATGAGATTGTTTTATATCTGTAGGTGTGTTTGGTGCTGAACACTGCCTGGCGTAATAAAAATGATTGTCTACTGGTTTTTCTATCTTGTTTGCAGTAGTTTGCTATTTTAGCACTATTCGTTGTCTTTTTCTGATGATTATTACCGTCTCGCTCTTCGATTGCTTAGGTCTAAGAGCTTGTGCATGGGTTGGACCGTTTTTCTTCTTGGTTTGTTGCTGTCTGTGACGGTTATGTAGTATGTTTTCGACCTTGTCTCTTTCATTATAAAAATGTAGAAGTTAAAAGTAGGATATCGACTCTGCCTTCTAGGTTAAATGATAAAATGGGTATTATCAAATTGGTGGTTTTCTTTGTGTAGCATAGCTGGAAGCAAAACTGGTGGTTATTACTTGTGACTGTTCCTCATCACACTGCGTTTCTATGTTCGTTAGAGCTCTATCTTGTAGATTTTGTAGGTCTTCATTTGTAAGGTTGCAGATATGTCCTCCTGTGGTTGCAAACAAATTATCAGTCTGTGAATACTTATATTGGTCTCTGGTTCAGAGCGGACTGAAATTAATTGGGACATTGCTTTTGCTGGCACATGAATCACTGGCTCCTTTCGGATTCTGTGAGTTCTCGGTTCTTCTTTTCTATAACTTCAGTGATGGATGCAATCATTAGAAGGTTTGTGTGGTGCCGTCATATGATAGAGAATATTTATGGTATGAAAGGTATGCAGAACTGTGGCGTTAGTTTCATCTATGCTTTCAGACTAAAGATAAAAGTAGTTCTGGTGACTTCTCGTTTAGTTGACACCAGCTTTGTTTAGGTCTTTCATGATCACACTTCAGCTACGTTGTTTTTTTGTGACACTTGGATGTCAGATTCAGTAAAGTTCGGGTTCAAAATTTTGTGGTGATCTTTCCTAACTTTTGGGTCCATAGGTGTTACCCATTCCCCATTATTACTGGTCTATGAATTGTTTCGGGCATTGCTTTTTCCTTTTTTATTTAATGCAAGGATCCGTGGATGTTACGTTTTCTATGACGCATGTTTGACATTTACCTAGAGTTGATTTGAGATGAGATTATTGTCAAGTTGTGAAAGCTTGCAAATCCTGTTAATATTCATAGCGCTCCCTGTACGTAAGTCTTTTAATTGTGATCATTTACACTTGCAGTGACTGTAAGCTGTGTTTCGTCCTCTTTTTAGTATTCAAGTTGCATTAGGAGCCTTTAACCTGGAAGTGCCATACTTATAATTCCAGACTGTGATAACTGTAAGAGTGGAGAATGTAGTAGTTACTATAAGCTATATGTTCACGCTAAGTTCTTGTAGACGTTGACAATATATCATGTATGAATGTTATATCAGCATGATTAGTTAAAGTATAGGAGAATGAGATTATCAAGTTGGCAGACCCCACATACACCTAGTTGTAAGACGAGGCACCTGCAATACTTGACACCGCCTTTCAAGTATAACAAAGCACTTCTGGTTAGATCCCTTAGCATGATAATTTTGTGTTTTGGCAAGATAAGGTACCGGTTTACCCACAACCAGAAAGTCCCATGAAAGAATGTCGGTATGTTTTGCCATCTACCTTCTATTTGGGTGTGGTGTGTCACAGTATGTTGCTTGCTTTTTTGATTTTCTTGAAATTCTTATGGTGGCCAACTATTAATTGCTCTATTTAGTGAAGCAGACAATATTGTGTCACCATCCAGGCAGAGAATGATAATTAGGCCACTCAAGTCGGAGAATCGGGTTTCTTCTCTCAACAGTTAAACACGGAAGAGGCTATTATGTAAGCAATAGGTGAAAAGAAAAAAAAAGATGTTGAACTAAAGTTATTGAAAAGAGAGTAAAGTCATAGAATTTGGTCTGTTACTCTATTTTGCGTGATTGCATGATCACATTGTTGGTGCACTTTTACTCTATTTAGCAATATTATCTGTGGCTAGTTTCTTACGCAAATGCTCTGCATCTCGTAAGAAAGTGGTACTAGATGCTATCATGTTATGAGACCAAGTGTAAGAAAGTGGTACTAGATGCTATCATGTAATGAGACCATGTGTAAGAAAGTGGTACTGGACGCTATATATTTTCTGGTTAGTTTTCTGCGATTGATATGGGAATAATTCTTTTCATCCTTGATTTGAATCCTCGTGTTCTTTTTGGTTTTCATGTGGGTGGTTCTTTCTGGGGTTGATGTGGCTTTGGAAAATGTTGATTTTGCTGCGCATGCTTGATTGGTGTTTTGTTTTAAATAGGTGTTTACAAGTTTTTAAATCTGCCTGTGTCTCACATAGACTCAGCCGGTCCCAAGCCCGGATAAAATGATGAGGGTTAAAAGAGGGGATATTTCTCTATAAAAAAACTTGTATTCATAGTGTCCTTGGTTTTTGCAGTTGGGTGTGTTCACTGTGACCTGGGTTTATTTTCAATATTTGATGGTAATAGAAAGCTGAGAATACTTCTAAGTCCTATGTACTCATGTAATTTGAGAAACATTGTTCTTGCCTACACAAGTCTTGTACGACTTTAAATTTCTACCTGCAAAATCGTGAGTTCTAGAATATATGTTTGAATCTTATCTCGAAGTGATCGACTGTGAATGAAATTGGTTGCTGATCGTCAACTACCCAAGAATGAATATGAAAAGTTAGTTGAAATTTATTATTAACTTTTCCTTTTTCTGTTTATAGTAGTTGCATAAAATTTGAAGTTCTGTAAAAAATAATTATAATGATACTAATTGAAACAAAATACTGAAAATAATTATCGAACTCCCTAAAAGATGTGAA
The DNA here is from genome assembly GCA_022545495.1 of Chrysanthemum lavandulifolium. Classification (NCBI taxonomy): domain Eukaryota; kingdom Viridiplantae; phylum Streptophyta; class Magnoliopsida; order Asterales; family Asteraceae; genus Chrysanthemum; species Chrysanthemum lavandulifolium. The sequence continues at coordinate 111,097,704 of CM040245.1, read as the reverse complement.
GTAAAGAATTTTGTTGAAAGGTTGCCAAGTGGCGTGCGTAAGACTTGTGGTGATATTTGATTTAAGATGGGCCAAACTAGGGGTGAAAATGAGCCGAGCCGAGCCCGAGCCTGCCAGAGCTCGAGCTCGGCTCGTTTATATATAAAAAGCTCGAGCTCGAGCTCGAGCTCGTTTCGAGCCTCACCTTTTGAGCTCGAGCTTGGCTCGTGAAATTTTTCACAAGCTCGAGCTCGAGTATCGTTTAGGCTCACGAGCCTAAACGAGCTTTTTGTATAGAGCTCGGGCTCGAGCTCGATTATTAAATGAGCCCAAACTTAGGCTCGAGCTCGGGCTCGAGCTCGTTTAGGCCCGGCTCGTTCGAGCGTTTTACCGATCCGATCCCGAGCTTTTCACGAGCGGCTCGGCTCGTTTCCACCCCTAGGCCAAACCAATCACCAAATGTTTGATTTTTTTTATTATTCTGTATCTACTGATTATAATCTTGTTATGGTGAAATGCAGAGCTCAGTTTTGTTGTTATGGGACACGAGTTTGATAGCGACCCGAAGAAAATGATACGTGACATTAGGAATTGGGATTGGTTTCTTGAAGAACATAAAGAAGAGAGTGATGAAGACGAATATGAAGTCGATAATGAGAAAGCAATAAAGGGAAAGGTGCAGCGAATGATGACGAGGATGATGATGTGTGGACGGGTGAGAGTGAGGAAGACGCTGAATTGATTAAGAAACTGAAAAATGACCATAAACCCAAGTATTCAACTAGATCAAAGGACCAAAAGAAAAACAGAAAGGGAGCGAGTACAAGTAAAAGTGGCACTGATGCTGCAAAGAGTTATCCAATGGACGATGAAGTTGAAGATGAAAATGGTGAAACGTTGGGTGGTTTCATAGTTGATGAATACGTGGGTGAAGAAAACGACGAGGATGTGGATGAAGCAATGGACGAGGATGATGAAGAGGAAGAATTCAAAGAAGATGAAGATGATGAGTAGTTGTTGGTTTAAATTTACTTGATGTTTAGTTTTTCTACCTTGTTGTATGGTTGTATGTTATTACTAACATGTACGCTTACACAAGACTTTATGAGGCTCGTTATCTTTATTAATATCCTATATCAAAATGTGGTTTGTTTTCATACTTACATTTGTGTCTGAGTTACCTAAGTATATGTGATCCGGATCATGGTAAGGCTTAATTAACGGAGACAATTTTATTTCTTTTTTTAAGTTCCCTCTCTAAAGATATATTTATGCTCAACTGAACGGCAAGTTTTTAAGTGACGCTTACAGATATTGCAGCACAGAATTGATATTGTTGGCAAGAACACTCGATAACAAGAATTTGTTATTACATCTTGTTTTATGGGAAGAAAAAAAAAAAGTTTAATCAGCGTAGAAGACTATTCCAGTTTGATGTCTCCAAGAAAGCCACCAACAGCACAAGCCGTATGCATATTGGGAGTTGATATTCGGTCTTAACTTTGTGTTGAAAGCGTTGTGAAATCACTCAAAGGATTCCAAGGTGATTAATTTCCTAATCATTGGCGCTCTTTTAAGGAAATTTAATATTAAATGCTTAACTGATGATAAGTTTTCTACTTAACAGGAGTGCAAGCTGTCAGTTATGATCCACGTTATTCTTTTGTGACTGTAACGGGCACCTTTGATCCTCATGTGCTAAGACAAAACACCTATAAGAAGACAGGATTGCTTATTCGGATTGTGCCTCCAGATGAGCCAAGATACGATCCAAATGATTGCTCCATCATGTAGCAGGTTCATATGCAGCGACAACAAACTTTTGGTGTTTCCATTCTTGGTTGTGTGCTTATCCAGTAAATGAACAAATAAAAAAACTATTAGTATTTTTTTTATGATATATTTTTTTTGTCTAAGCATCTCATTTTTGCCTACTGGATAGGATTTGTGGTACTGTATGAAAAACCAGTCAATTTTTTTTCTAAAAAAAAGTCAAATACATAGGATCACTCGATTCTTGTATTCTGAGGGAGACAGAGAAAGAGAGAGACCAGCAAGTTTGGGAACGGAGCTCCAACAACCATGACGACCATAGGTGGTAAAATAATTAACGAGCTTCTCATCTTCTTCAGGTGAGCATAGCCCTTTCTTTAACTTTTGTCAGTTGCTCAATCTATTTCCCCCCTCATGCATCCCTCTTGATCTATTTCCCCCCTCATGCATCCCTCTTGTCTGAAGCAAGAACGAGTGATGCCGTATCTTCTTGAATAGAAGAATTTTGACATTGTTATCATATACGTAAGATGACGATATTGAAATTTCGGGAATCCAAGATAACTTTGTAGCTCACAAATGAACGAGGGCTTGGTAGTTCTTGTATAATACGGGGTCCTACTTTAGCTTAAGTACTAAAATCTTGATTGAGTTTGCTTACCTCCTGGATTGCTTTATCTTATTTGACTGCGGCTATGGCTTGAAAATAGCTGATCCAAAGCTCATACTAGACAACCTTAGCCTTGCTTCATGAGTCTTTATGATTTGGGCTTAAGCTCAAATAACTCGATAAAAGCTATGGCTTAGTTAGAGTCACGCCATAAAAGTTATATATCGGTAGTTGACAAATATGGCATTATGGCTTATGATGCTTGTATTGGAAGTTAATTAAGATTCTTCTTTTTAATGAAGTCACATGAAAACAATAGATGAAATGAAGATAACCTTCCCTAAAGAATCAATGTTGAAAACACAGCCATTATCGCATCAAAGTGTAAGATAGTGTTGCATTACTGCTCCTGTCATACACAAAAGTAGGAATGACGTCTTGTCCATTGCCATAGATGGTAAAATTTGGTAATGTGTCATTTTCGGTTTATAGTTTTTTACAAATCTTGGTTCCTCACATCTAATGGATAGTAGAATCAAGATCACTTTCAATAACTGAGATTGTTCTGCGTATTCAACTATAGAGTTTATTACCCATGACATTCTTAAGCTAAACCACACGTGTCTTGGCCGTATGGCCCTAATCAATATGACTGAAACATAACTGATAAAACTGAACACCAAACAACATATCATTAACACATTGATTGTCATTTCAAGTATGAAAAGCCGCTATATGTGTCTGCTTAGAGATCAACAAGATAAAAAAAGCTACATTGTAGCTGATAGGTTTTTGAACATTATACAGTTGGGCTCTAGTTTTCATATTAGATGCTATTTCTGACTAAAACGCTTAGCAAACAGTTGATTTCTCTTTGCAGGAAGTCCTGGAACCTTGACTTGCTCTCTGCTAAAGCGCCTTTTGTCCAGTCCTGGGTCTCATGGATCCCTTGAGTTGAGCCTTATGAGGCGCTTTGCCATCTGCATCATCTTTCAATATTTCCATGCCAGCTGCTGCATCATCACTAGCACTTAAAACCTCATCAAGAAGTTGATTTTGATCCTTCAGACAATGATAGTACAACTCGGTTCCTCTGTCTGGTGGAGGTAGGCTTGTTATCACCTTGAAATTATAACCTTGATCAATCAGAAATTGCTGCCTCTTAGTTGAGTAGTACATTTCCTGTGTATTTGTAGATACTAAGGAGTAGAAAAAGGCATTGTATTCCTCTTTTCCTCCCGCCATTCTATCCTGGGGAGTACCCTTTGCTCTAATAATACGCCCGAGCCGTTGGGCTTCTTGACGTCTGGAACCAGCATGAGACGAAATCTGAATAATTACATTTGCCTCAGGAATATCGATAGAATTATCTGCAACCTTTGAAAGAAACACGGTATTAAAATCCTTTCTGGTTTTGAAAGCCTCTAATATCTTTGTCCTTTCGTCATGTCTTGTTCCACCATGAATCATTGGTTTGTGAAGTTTCTTTGCATATTTCTCGATTGAAAAGATATTGTCAGAAAAAACGATTATCTTATCCCCACGCTCGTGTTCATGAAATCGAATAAGAAACTCGCAAGCTCTAAACTTGTTGGGGTTCATCACGCACAATGCCCGTTTCTTGAACTTGGAATTTTCTTTTTTTTGATATTCAGCATAAAACTCCTTTGTCATTGGACACCGCACTTCAGCACATAGTACGTTGGCAATATACCCTCCTCTGACCAAATCCATCCAATTTGCCTCGTACAGTTTAGGTCTGTTGGAAATGTATATATTTACAAAGATGTGAATGTCCGGATTCGAACTTGTGACCACGGGATTGCACACATTAGCGAATGAGAATTAAAGTTAATAATTAATGTTTATGTTTACGATTAATTATTACACATTAAGTCCGGTTAACGATCGTTATGTATTTAACGGAAAAATGACTAACGACCGTTAAAATGGAAAAGAGAAGGACTAGAAATGGAAACTTGGAAAAGTTATGGGATGGGCTTTGGGCTCATGATGGTGGCGACCATAGGCCTCTCAAGGCCCTTATTCCCTAACTTGTCCTCTAAGTTTTACCTACTAAGATATAAGGAGGGTAGGTCTCAGGGTTTCATTCACACCTCATGCGTTGAATTAACCTAGATCTCCTCTCTCTCTTTCTTTTGCATAGCTCGCCGAACACCCCATTTGTTAGGGAGTTCGGTTTTGTTTTTGCATATCGAGGGCTTGTGTTAGATCTAGCAATCGCTGATTCGTTGGTTAATTCGTGTGTACAAGAACGTGGTTGTAAGACATTATTCTTACACCATTTAGTACTTCTTTAGTTTGCTTTGCTCGAGGGTGGTTTTGCTTTGCTCGAGAGATTTGATATTCATGAGAGTGCGTTACGCATACTTTCGCTTAATTAATTTATTTGTTATGATCTTAAGTCTTCCATGTGTACTCTTGATGTCTTTATGTTTTATTTTATTTTATATATCATAAACTCAACAAAGGGCATCACGAGCCTTGTATAACAAGTAATTAATTATCAAACACATAATTAAAATAAACATGAATGTGTTATTATTTGTATGCTTAGATTTAGGGTTTGCAAAACCTAAACCCTAATTTTGAGGGGTTTTTGGTGCCCTAATTAGGGTTTTGTAAACTTTGTTTTAATTGGATTAGAAACCCTAAGATGCATGCAACTTTATGTGTATATGCGTAACTCGCTTAATTGCATTAATTGTTAAGTGTAATTTATATCCATGATTATTACCGCATGTTTTATCATGGATCATTTATTGTATGTCTTTCATGTTTTAAGTGATATACATTAAATAATGATAGATCTTAAATTGGGAAGACCTCAATATTTATTAATTTTAATCAATTATGTGCTATGTGGTATATATTTAGTTTTGACTTACGCAATCGATGAATCGATGCATGTGGTTCACCTTGTACATAGATGAAAACGGTGGAAGTCTTAATTAAATATATGCATATTGACAGATATAAAATTGGTTATTAATAAGATTTATCAAAACCGTTTGCATGTGGCTATTTGATATGCATGACTTTTATTTGTTATGTATTCATTGTTTATTTGTTTATTTTTCAAATACTTGCTTGTTTGTGTTTTGTAACAAGGGTATTTTACAAGAAAAATAAACCGATCTAAACAATGGTGAAACATGTATTTTTAAGAATAGTAATCATAATCGTTTAATTGATTGATGACTTTGGTACAAATGACCGAAAGGCTCACCCATGAGAATGAACTAATAAAGGGGTTTAAAGAAGTGCGCACACAATCACCGAATGGATGTCTAAGGTTGTGCTTTAGCACGCACACAGTCCTCTCCCCTGTAAGTTCGGTGGAGCTACTTAGTAAGTCATTTAATGTGCAAGCTCATCTTAAGGCGGTCGTGTTGATTCCATGCGCCACTTAAGTGGTAATTATCCGAAACACTAAGTGTTTACACTTATGCAAAAGTACGGTATAATGGATGATAATTAACACTAATTCCTTGATTGGTGAACCCAATACCTCAATTAAAGTTTGATGATGAAAACTTAAACATTAAAACAAGATATAAATGTTTTAATAAAACTATGCTACAAAGATGAATGCATGACATCTTTGTACATATTTGATTTAACATCAAAACTATTACCCTTTAAATTTAAGTTATATGCCATCCAACGAAACGGAAACACCTAAGATTACTTTCTATTTGCGTGAGAACGTGATTTAGATCTTAATCAAAGGGTAAAATGTCCACGTGTCGTGAGAACGGGCATGGACGATTTTGCGTTTCTTAAGTTGGACAACTTAATTGAGTTAAGCGGTGGCCGAAAACTCAAGGCATAAGATGGGATAAAACATGTTTACATGGCGATTGATATTGGCTATATGTAAATCCCATAAATCTAGGAATTGAAATTGAAATTGGCAATTGAGCAAATGCTCTACCATTTTGTATAAGGTTCATCACTAACGATCAATCGATGTGATGAGATTATGACAATTTGGATCCTAGTTTTCAATAAATATTAATTGGTTATATGAATATGAACCTTGGGTATTTAATTGTTTATTGAAAAGGAAAATTATCAAAATACTAATGATGGTTTTTGAACTTTTTACGTAGATGGCTCAATCTGATAACACTATGAGCTTCTTGAGTGCCGCTTTCAAAGATATGATTGGAAGGGACAAGTCGACCGCCCTAATTTCAATGATTGGCATCGCTCACTTAGGATCATCCTTCGTGTTGCCAAAGGGTTGAAATTTTGACTACACCTCTGCTGAAGCTCCTCCCAACACGGCAACCGCTCTTGAATTAGAGGCATATCGTGTTGAATATGAGAAGCATAATGATGTGGCGTGTCTAATGCTTTGGGATGTCGCTCAATTGCAAAAACAATTTGAGCACTATCCGCCTATGAGCATGCTAGATGAACTCAAACGTATGTTTGAGAAGCCACCAAGCATGAACTGTATGAACTAATTGAAAGGTTCACACCGCAGCGGGAGGTCGGCAAATCTGTCTCCGACCACGTCCTTGAGATGAAACATCACTTGGACCAATTGGAGAAGCTCGGTGTGGTTACTCGAGCGATGTATGTGTCGGACTCATCAATCATTCCCTTAATCGTGAACGATTTGGTGATTTTGTCCGCAATTTTAACATGCATTGCACGGGAAGACGATGAATGAGTTACATGCAATGCTTGTAGACTACGAGAAGAGATTGCCAAAGAAGGCTCCTACACTGCTTGTGCTCGCTATCTGAGGTGGTAGGGTGAATAAGCCTAAGCCGCAAGCGAGATAAGAAAGGGAAAGGAAAAGGAAAGGGAAACAAGTTGTCATCCCACCAGCTCCTAAGAAGAACCTCGAAAGAAAAGGAAAATCCTAAGAAGGATTTGTCTTGCCACCATGCAACTCACCAGTCACCGGAAGCGGGCTATCCGGTTTATCGAATGAGTGCCTTGAATAAAAATAAGATGGTGCCTAGCTCATCGTATTTTTATGTTTGAATTATTTTCTTTTCCTCATAAGTTAAATTCTGGATATATGATACGGGATGTGGTACTCACATCCGTAATACATCGCAGGACTTAGAGGCGAAGAAGTCGACTGTGGAGAGAGATACTTGTACGTTGGAAATGGAAAGCGTGCGGTTGTCGAAGCCATAGGGACTTTTGATTTAGTGTTGCCTTGGGCTTAATTTTAGAACTAAATAATTGTCATTATGCACCTCCATTGTTAGGGGTGTCATTTCGATTTCTTTGTTAAAAGATATTGGTTTTGTGCACACTTTTACCGCTTATGGAATTTCGCTTTAAATAATGTTTTTACTTTAATGCAATTCCTATGCTTGGTGTGTTTGAAATTGATATGGATGGTTGTATATCCAATGAAAATAATTCGTTGTATAGCATTAGCAATAAGAAGATCAAGTCGAACTGTGACTCTTCTTATCTTTGGCATTGTCGCCTTGCCCATATTGGCAAGAAACGCATGGAAAAGCTGCAACACGATGGGCTTTTACAAACGGTCAATGATGAATCATTTGACAAATGCGAGTCTTGCATTCTTGGAAGATGACAAGGAAACCTTTTCACCATAAGTGGAAAGGGCTTCGATCTACTTGGATTGATACACACCGATGTGTGTGGTCCACTTAGACATGTGTCAAAACGTGGTCGTCTACTTTTAACCTTTACGGATGATTTCGATCGTTATGGTTATGTTTATTTACTTAAACATAAACATGAAGTCTTTGAAACATTTAAGGTTTTCAAAAGTGAAGTAAATTACAACTTGGAAAGAAGATTAAAGCTCTTGATCCGATAGAGGTGGTGAGTATATAAGTCAAGAGTTCAAAGATTACTTAGGCGAGTGTGGAATTATCCAAAGTACTCACATCTCCTTATACTCCACAAAGAAAATGGTGTATCTGAAAGGAGAAATCGTACCTTACTTGACATGGTACGATCAATGTTTGAACTTACGACTCTACCTTTACTTTTGGGATTATGCCTTGAAACCGCTATTCGCATTTTGAATATGGTTCCAACTAAGAAGGTTGTTAAAACTCCATATGAAATATGGACCGAAAAGCTCCCAACTTTTCTTACTTAAAGGTGCAGGGATGTGAGCGTTTGTTAAGCGTGACACACCGATAAGCTCCAAGCCGATCATTAAGTGTATCTTTGTAGGATACCCTAAGGAAACTATGGGTTACTACTTTTACTATCCAAATTGAGAACAAAGTCATCGTGGCTAGGTATGGAGATTTCCTTGAAAGGAATCTCATATCTCAAGAACTCGGTGGGAGAGTATATGATCCGGAATATGATCAAGAAGATACAACACCTTCTCGAAACCACTAGCCAACTTCAAGAAGAACACGAAAGCTTAGGTGCTCCTCCGAAGTTGTTCCCATTCGTAGGTCCGAAAGGACGATCGTGCACCGACCGTCTATGTCTTAACCTAGAGGTGGAGGAAAATATGGTTGGGGATCTTAATGAACACGCTAACTATAAGGTCGCCATGGTCGATCCTGAAAAGGATAAATGGCGATTGCTATGAATGGGGAAATGCAATCCATGAAAGATAATGATGTCGGATTGAAGTTGACCTTCCTCCCAAGCTAGTGTCGTTGGGAGTAAGTGGATCTTCAAAAGAAAACCGACATGGATGGCAATGTACACACCTACAAGGCTCGTCACGGTGGCTAAAGGTTTTACTCAAACCTATGGCGTTGACTACGAGGAGACATTCTCTCTCGTAGCGGACATAAGAGCTATTAGGATTCTCATAGCTATAGCCGCACACTATGACTATGAGATTTGGCAAATGGATGTCAAAACCGCTTTTACGAATGGCCGTCTAGATGAAGACATCTATATGGTACAACCGGAAGGGCTTGTGAATCCATTATTTCCTAACCGTGTATGCAAGCTTAAGAGGTCCATTTATGGACCAAGCAAGCATCAAGCAATGGAATAAAAGATTCGATGGGAAATCAAAAGTTTTGGATTTACTCGAATCTTGATGAGCCATGTGTATATCACAAAGCTAGTGGGAGTCGTGTTACTTTCCTTATTCGTATGTCGATGACATATTAATCATGGGAAATCATATACCAAGTCTAAATGAGGTGAAAGCCTATCTTGGTAAATGTTTTCGATGAAAGACTTAGGGAAGCGAGATATATACTCGGAATCAAGATCTACCGGGATAGATCAAGGCGGCTAATTGGTTTAAGCCAAAGTGCTTACATTGACAAAATATTGAAGAGATTCAATATGCAAAATTCAAGAAGGATTTTGCCAATGCAAGTAAATCATGGTTTGAGCGACCAAGGTGTGCTTCAACACCGCAGAGGTGGCGCGTATGAAGAAAGTTCCTTATGCTTGGTGTGGGATCTATCATGTACGCGATACGATGCACAAGGCTGATGTGGCGTTTGCTCAAAACTTGACCGGTCGGTATCAGCAGAATCCGGTGAAATTCATCGGATCATTAAGCATATTCTCAAGTACCTTAGGGCTACAAGAGATATGTTCATAGTGTATGGAGGAAATCCGAGCGAACTGCTCATTACAGTTCTTCGCGATGCATCCCGGAAATGTGACAAAGATGATACGAAGTCTCAAACGGGTTACATTTTGTCATCAATGGAGGTGCTGGATTGGAAGAGTAAAAAGCAGACAACACTTGCGATGTCTCGCTATGAAAGTGAGTACATAGCGGCCTCGAGGTCGCCATGGAAGTTTTGGATAAGGAAGTTTGTTTCGGGCTTGGTGTTATGCGTCGATTGAACATCCTATTAAAGTGTATTGTGACAATTCACCGCAATTACTTTTGCCCATGAACACAGAGTCATGAAGGGCACCGGACACTATCCTAGACAATATCACTATGTTCGAGAGCAAGTCGAGATAGGTGAAATTGAGTTGCTCAAAGTTCACACGGATGATAACCTAGCGGATCCGTTAACGAAGGCCTTGCACGGTGAAAAACTTAATCATTTGTCCGATAAGTTTGGACTTCGTTTAGCTAGTAGTTTCATGCCCATCCGTGACTAAGTATTTTAGATAAAAGGATATTGTAAACATTATTATTGAAATGAAATAAAGTATTTTTGTTATGTTTATTATTCATTTATTATGATGTTGTCCTATATTTACATGTTTAAATCCTTGAATAACTTAAGTTATTCTAAATAGTCCGTTGTCAATCAATAACATGGGAATGATATTGAATTAAGACAAATCGAGTATTAGTTAGAATATACTTGAAAGTATATTGATGCGTAGCATGACTAATTTCGAGATGATATTCAATGAATTGAATATAGGACTTATCCCACTCACATGATGATACTTTATGGATCTTTGTCATTAAGTATATCATGAATATTTATCCTCGACTTGAGATACAAGAGATATGTCATGGATGTAGTGCATTTTGTGAAGCAATCTAACGCTACACGAATCGGTAGTTATAAGGGTTGTTTTCGAAGTGTTGCGAAATTTATGAATCCCGCTTGTAGTCAAAATGGGATTTGTTTCCTTCAAATTCATTTTGAAGTATAATACTCTTGGGCCCTCGTAGGATTGTTAAGATGTTTGTATGGCCATACCCAAGGTCTTCGCTCGGAAGAATTGGTAATCTTAATAAATCATAAAGCGAGAAATGTAATAGTTAATTAAGAAATGAGTGAGATCCATATTCTTATTAACATGGTATTAGAAACAAAGGATGAATATGATGATGAATCATCAAACTTGGTTTTCTCCGAAAACCATACACGAGTTATCTTGGGGCATTGGCGTGTTGCTAGACGCTAACCAATGTCATTTCACGTTTTGTAAACATATCCAGTGGGAGTGTTGAAATGTATATATTTACAAAGATGTGAATGTCCGGATTCGAACTTGTGACCACGGATTGCACACATTAGCGAATGAGAATTAAAGTTAATAATTAATGTTTATGTTTACGATTAATTATTACACATTAAGTCCGGTTAACGATCGTTATGTATTTAACGGAAAAATGACTAACGACCGTTAAAATGGAAAAGAGAGGACTAGAAATGGAAACTTGGAAAAGTTATGGGATGGGCTTTGGGCTCATGATGGTGGCCGCCATAGGCCTCTCAAGGCCCTTATTCCCCTAACTTGTCCTCTAAGTTTTACCTACTAGTATATAAGGAGGGTAGGGTCAGGGTTTCATTCACACCTTGTGCATTGAATTAACCTAGATCTCCTCTCTCTTTCTTTTGCATAGCTCGGCCGAACACCCCATTTGTTAGGGAGTTCGGTTTTGTTTTTGCATATACGAGGGCTTGTGTTAGATCTAGCAATCGCTTGATTCGTTGGTTAATTCGTGTGTACAAGAACGTGGTTGTAAGACATTATTCTTACACCATTTAGTACTTCTTTGGTTTGCTTTGCTCGAGGGTGGTTTTGCTTTGCTCGAGAGATTTGATATTCGCAAGAGGTACGTTACGCATACTTTCAGTTAATTAATTTATTTGTTATGATCTTAAGTCTTCCTCTGTGTACTCTTGATGTCTTTATGTTTTATTTTATTTTATATATCATAAACTCAACAGGGTCCAATAAGAAAATTTAAATCCGTGATCTTTTCATCCTCCCTAACAAGTGTAGCAGTAAGCCCAAGCTTGCAGTGGGATTTAGCAACGCTAATGACTCTGCGAAACGTGGATGCAGGCACCACATGCACCTCATCCATGAGTAGCAATCCCCATTCTCTATTCCTTATCTCCTCGATGATCTTTCCAGACTCTTGAGTTCGCTTACCATCATAAGCAAGCATGTTATAAGTAGTCACAACAACTCCAGCATTCCCACAAAACATTTCTTTGCTATCAGGCGTAAACTGACAAATACGTTCATCAGGAATATTTGACCACATCTTGAACTGACAAGCCCACTGATCCACCGACACAGCACTTGTCGCCAAACAGAGACAACTTTTCTTTATTCGGCAGGCTGCAGAAACACCCACTAAAGACTTTCCAGCCCCGCAAGGCAACACAATGATGCCAGACCTCGCTCTACCATTTCCAAACATAATACCAAGACTCTCCTCTTGATAGGGCCGTGGTTGCGCTTGAGGCTTTAATTCTATCTCAAGGTCCGGATTGATGGTATCATTTTCAAATCATACTCCTCCAACAAGGGATAGTTTACTTTTCCGTAATTTGCTGTCGAGGCATGAATAAAGTCGACCAGCTCCTTAGGGAGCTCGGTCTTTGCATGCTTGTTCAGAAAAGCTATGATGGTCTCAGTTTCTAACCCTACCAACACAGCCGCGTAAAGTGACTGGGGAGTGAGATTGTATTCATGCAAAAACTCCAGTCTACAAAACGGTTCGGCGATAGCAGTTAGGAAATCAGAAACTTCTTTATACAAAGGCGACGAGGTCTCAAGAAAGATTCTTCCATCTGCACAGGCCCATAATGCGCGACTGGCGTGATCGGGTTTAAGTTCGAGTTCTTCATTACAGTATGACAACTTTTGTTTCTTAGGTCTTCGAATTGTATCACCGTGTTCCATGGTTCAGATTATTCGATCAGTTATAGAATTTGAGAGAGAATGAGTTGAAGGTTTAATTGTATAATAGGCGCTTGCAGTATTTATAGGCTTTGGTTCTTTATTAGAACCGCCTTTAGATATTTTATTACCGCTTTTGACTTACGCGTGGTCAACAATAATTGTCTAACCGACCCAGATAACTATAAATACACCCACCCACCCATCTCATTCATCTTTTATCCATCCTGCCTTATGCGTTATGCATAACCTAACCGTCATAATCGATCTCTATCTGCCAAACGTTTTTTATATCTGTCTTTTATATAAATTCCATCAATTCTACCGATAATTGCAATTAGGTTATCATATATGATCGCATCTTATATATATATTCACAATTTGTTATCGATTGTTTAGGTTTATGCTATTATGATCGCATCTTTTATATTAAGCAGTCGATCGATTTAGGTTACCTCTATATACAGCTATTTGTTACACATGCTTGATGGTTTGGATTTAGCTATATTATATGCTTCTATTCTATTATCTCGCTTTTGTCGATTTAGGTTACGCCTTGGATTTTAGACTAGTTTTGGCATATTTATATATACATGACGATCTGGTGATCTGCATTACCAACTTAGTTATTACTGCACTGCAGCCTCCTTAATGATGATTTTGATATTCTGCCTTCAATGATTTATACGTTAATTTAATGATGATTATTACGTTAATTTTAATTAAATTAATTAAATCATTAAATTTATAATTTATTCGCGGATAATTAATTAAGTATTTATTTATAATTTATAATTTAATTAAATTTATTCTTTAATTAAAATAAATTAAAATTAAATTAATTATAATTTAATTTAGCTTCTTTATTATTTATTATTTAATTATTATTATTTAGTTTGGTTAATTCTTTATTATTTTAATTAATTTATAATTGTTTTGTTATTTTATAATTTAAAATTAACTTAGTTATTTATTATTTTATTTATCGATTGTTTGGTTAATTCTTTATTATTTAGTTTGGGGGATTATAAATAATTTAATTAAATTTAATTAAAATTATAATTTATAAATTAAATTTAATTAATTTATAATTAATTAAATAATTTATTTGCGAAGAACGATAATTAATTAAATTTATTCGCGGATAATTAATTAATTGAGATTTTAATGATTATTCATATCATTAATTGAGATTTATATAATTTTGATAAATTTAGTATAGGTTGTAATTTAATTAAGGTGTTATGATTTTGATATTCTGCAGCCTCCTTAATCAGGTTCTTGTCTTTTTTTTTTTGTGTTAGGTTATAAACCACATTCTAACTGCAAATATATCTTATGGCTGGTCAATAGGCTTATAAGTCCATAAATTCAGTATGTTAGATTTTGTGTCCAATGATATAAATACTATTGCCATGTTTGTTTGTGATGGCTGTTCTATTAGGTTTGTTAACGGGTGTGCCCAATTATTAGTTTGACTTATCTGTTTTCCGAGGAGTACGGTTTTCAGGTTCTTTTTGTATCGCCTTCTATTTTAAGTGATAGTTTATTTTCGACTTAAAGGTATTGGTTATGGTAGATGCATTTGGTTATTCATCTGTAGGTGGAGAAACTTTGACTAGGTAGTCCTTCTTTTGGTCATAGTTCGGTATGCATTGCTTATCTATCTGTCACGGAGATCGGTTGAGTCTGGTTTTGTAGGTGATAAATCAATATTTTTTACTTTGATATTGGATTATTTGCTATGGTGGATCGCATATCTGTTTTCATCGCAGATTCATCAGGAGGCTGGTTCATACATGCATACATATATGCAGGGAGTTGTTGGTAACGGGTAAATTATGACCAACTTTCTTTCAATAATATTCGTTTATCGAACAGAACTGTGGGGTTCAGGTTTTGTAGGTTCAAGCATTAGATCTGGGTATACAGTTAACGTCAATTAAGGTTGGTTCGTAGGTTTAGTATTCTAAGTGTTGATGACAATGGATGCCAGTTTCTTGTAACTTATTGTTTCCAACTACGATTTCACTTTGGTTGCCCTTTGTGATGGTAGATTTATTGGGTTTGTTAACGGGTGCGCCTGATATGAGTTCTGGTCACGGTTTTCAGGTTCTTTTTGTGTCGCCCTCTATTCCAACTTATAGTTTATTTTCGACTTAAAGGTATTTGTTATGGTGGATGCATTTGGCTATTGTGGTCTGTAGGTGGGAGAATGTATGACTAGATAGTAGATTTTGTTGCACAAGGTACCTTCTTCCTTTAATTATAGTTCAATATTGGTTGTGGAGATCGGCTGGGTATGGTTTTGCAGGCGATGAATCAAATTAGACTGCAAAGCTATTTAGTGCGGTTGATGAATCTGTCTGTCGTGGCAGATTCATTGGGAGGTTGGATCTTATGTGCACAAAGCCACAAACTTATGCAGGGAGTTGTTGGTAACGGGTAAATTAAAACCACTTTCTTTTAATAATATTCGGTTTATCCAACAGAACTGTGGGGTTCAGGTTTTGTAGGTTCAAGAATTAGATCTGGGTATACAGTTAACGTCACTTAAGGTTGGTTCGTAGGTTTAGTATTTGAAGTGTAATGACAATGGATGCCAGGTTCTTGTAACTTATTGTTTCCAACTACGATTTCACTTTGGTTGCCCTTTGTGTGATGGTAGATTTATTGGGTTTGTTAACGGGTGCGCCTAATATGAGTTCTAGTAACGGTTTTCAGGTTCTTTTTGTGTCGCCCTCTATTCCACCTTATAGTTTTTTTCAACTTAATGGTATTTGTTATGGTGGATGCATTTGGCTATTGTGGTCTGTAGGTGGGAGAATGTATGACTAGATAGTAGATTTTGTTGCATAAGGTACCTTCTTCCTTTAATTATAGTTCAATATTGGTTGTGGAGATCGGCTGGGTATGGTTTTGCAGGCGATGAATTAAATTTGACTGCAAAGCTATTTGGTATGGTGGATCATGAATCTGTCTGTCGTGGCAGATTCACTGGGTGATTGGTTCTTATGTGCACAAACTTATGCAGGGAGTTGTTGGTAACTTCTGACTAACTCCATGTGATAATATTTCGGTTGCTACTACAGAACTGTATGGTTAAAATTTTGCAGGTTCAAGAAATTGGGCCTATGTACGTAAATAACACCAATCAAGGAATTCGTGGTGTCAGTTTGGGACTCTGATAAGTAACTAAGTAACTTTAGTTGGCTGCTCTTTTTGTCGTTTCCCATTTGTTTTTGTTACAGATGTGCACATATCAAAGTTCAAGTTAGGTTGGGTGGGTCTGGTTTTGTAGGTGATAAATCAATATTTTACTGTGCTATTGGATTATTTGCTATGGTGGATCGCATATCTGTTTTCATCGCAGATTCATCAGGAGGTTGGTTTATATGTGCATACATATATGCAGCCATGCAGGGAGTTGTTGGTAACGGGTAAATTATGACCAACTTTCTTTTAATAATATTCGGTTTATCCAACAGAACTGTGGGGTTCAGGTTTTGTAGGTTCAAGAATTAGATCTGGGTATACAGTTAACACCACTTAAGGTTGGTTCGTAGGTTTAGTATTTGAAGTGTTAATGACAATGGATGCCATGTTCTTGTAACTTATTGTTTCCAACTACGATTTCACTTGGTTTCCCTTTGTGTGATGGTAGATTTATTGGGTTTGTTAACGGGTGCGCCTAATAAGAGTTATGGTAACGGTTTTCAGGTTCTTTTTGTGTCGCCCTCTATTCCAAATTATAGTTTATTTTCGACTTAAAAGGTACTTGTTATGGTGGATGCATTTGGCTATTGTGCTCTGTAGGTGGGAGAAAGTATGACTAGATAGTAGATATTGTTGCACAAGGTACCTTCTTCCTTCAATTATAGTTCAGTATTGGTTGCAACTTGGCAGATTGGATGGGTATGGTTTTGCAGGCGATGATTCAAATTAGACTGCAAAGCTATTTGGTAACATGGATCATGAATCTGTATGTCGTGGCAGATTCATCGGGAGGTTGGCTCTTATGTGCACAAACTTATGCAGGGAGTTGTTGGTAACTTCTAACTTCATTTGATAGTATTTCGGTTGCTACAACAGAACTGTGTGGTTAAAATTTTGTAGGTTCAAGAAATTAGGCCTGGAGTACGTAAATAACGCCAATCAAGGAATTCGTGGTGTCAGTTTTGGATTCTGATAAGTAACTTATTCATGGTGTCAGTTTGGGATTCTTATAATTAACTTTAGTTGGCTGCTCTTTTGTCGTTTCTAATTTGTTTTTGGTACAAACCTAAACCAGTTAGACTGTATACCGTTATTTATTTATTTATTTATTTATTTATTTATTTATTTATTTATTATTTATTATTTATTATTTTTATTTTATTTTTTTTTTTATTTTTATTTTTATTTTGATTGTTTTTATTTTTATTTATTTTATTTTTTAAATAGGTGTTTACAAGTTTTTAAATCTGCCTGGGTCTCATGTAGACTCAGCCGGTCCCAAGCCCGGATAAAATGATGAGGGTTAAAAGAGAGGAAATGTCTATAAAAAACTTGTATTCATACTTGTGGCTGGTCTGGTTATTGGGAAGAAGCCATTAAATAAGTTTCTAATGTCCTTGGTTTTTGCAGTTGGGTGTGTTCATTGTGGACCGGGTTTATTTTCAGTATTTGTTGGTAATGGAGATCTGAGAAGGGTCCTACGTACTCGTTTGATCTGAGAAACTTTGTTCTTGCGTACACAAGTCTCGATATTAACTTTCTACCTGCAAAATCATGAGTTCTAAATCATCAACTTGGTTGAAATTTGTAGCTAATATTTCCTTTTTCTGTTTATTGTTTATAGTGTGTTTAAAGTAGTTGCATAAAATTTGAAGTTAATGGCCTGTGAAAGATAATTGTAATAATACAAACTGAAACAAAATACTGTATACGTAAAATATTAGCTATAAACGACAATATAGTTCATCACAATTCGTTTCTGCATTTTTACTTTATTGGTTAAATTTTAACTCAAAGCCCGAGATCTTTACTGCTAACATAAGATACACAAAATACCAAAAAATAGTTTTCCCGTTAAGATTTTTTCAAGCCGTCTTCATTCCATCTTCGCT
Source organism: Chrysanthemum lavandulifolium (assembly GCA_022545495.1). NCBI lineage: Eukaryota > Viridiplantae > Streptophyta > Magnoliopsida > Asterales > Asteraceae > Chrysanthemum > Chrysanthemum lavandulifolium. The sequence goes on along the minus strand of CM040245.1, from coordinate 111,079,650 downwards.
AATCCTTGAATAGACGATTAAGCGCATTGCCTGAAATTCACATCTTCAACATTGCAATCGATTCAACAAGATATCTTGTTATATTTAATTTTAATGACTAACCCTACCACAGATGAATAACTTGTCGCTAAACTTAAAAGGTTTAGTCATGTCTTTCAAATTCAATCCTAATTATTCCGACTAGTAAACTTATTATCATCAAATCAAAACTTAGCATCATGTTTTGATTATTAATTCAAACACGATACTTGCATATTACCTAGCCACCCATACGTACATATGAATTTATGGGTTCGATAACATGTAAAAAGCAAATGTAATTCATATTTTACAAAAAGGGATGTTATCATACATATACCATGACTGACCATTTTTCTTAAAAAACAGAAAGTAGGAAATATTTGTTGTTATGAAGTATAAGGTTATAAAGTTTGACGAAACAAAATTATTAAAAGACAAACAATACGGAATAAATCTTGGCATTTGTTTTTTTTCAAAAGTTTCTTTCTTTTTTGTCTGCGGTAGCAGACGTATTCCTTAAAGACTAGTTTGTTTTTTTTCAAACATAAGAGGCTAAAATCTCTTATTTCTTCCTACCAATGCAGACATAATTTATCTCTTCTTTTCCACTTCTTACCTCTTCTCACAACCCCTACATCTCTTTCTCAATATCTTACATCTCTTTACGTTTCGTCCGTCTTTTACGTTTTCGTCCGTTTTTACGTTTTCGCCGTTTTTACGCTTTCGCCCGTTTTTACGTTTTCGCCTTTTTACGTTTTCGTCCGTTTTTACGTTTTATCCGTTTTCTTATGTTTTCGTCCGTTTTTACGTTTCGCCTCTTTTTACGTTTTCGCCCTTTTTACGTTTCGTGCTTTTTTACTTTTTCGTCCGCTTTCTAATGTTTCGTCCATTTTTTACGTTTCGTCCGCTTTCTTACAATTTCTTTGTTTTCTTAAGTTTTAGTCCGCTTTATTACGTTTATGTTCGTTTTCATGTTTTCGTCCGTTTTTAATGTTTTCGTATGTTTTTATGTTTTAATGCTTTTACGTGTTCATCCTTTTTACGTTTTCGTCCGTTTTTACGTTTCGTCCGCTTTCTTCGTTTTTACCGTTTTAGTCCGTTTTTATGTTTCGTCGATTTTTTCGTCCATTTCGTCCCATTACGTTTTGGGTCATTCTTTTACGTTTTCGTCGGTTTCTTACGTTTTAGTCCATTTCTTTACGTTTTGCCAAATTTTTTACTTTTCGTCCTTTTTACGTTTTCGTCCGTTTTACGTTTTCATCCGTTTTTACGCTTTAGTTCGTTTTTACGTTTTAATCCGTTTTTATATTTTCATGTGTTTATTTTACTTTTCCTCCATTTTCATATGATTTTATAAGTTTTTGTCGTTATTTTATCTTACCTAACAAAGCGTAAGATAATGTAAGAAACGAAAGAAAGCAGACGAAAACATAAAAAGCAGAAAACGTAAAAACGGTCGAAAATGTAAAAAGGCGGCGTAAAAAGACGAAAGCGTAAAAACGGTCGAAAACTTAAAAAGCAGATTTAAAACGTAAGAAGATTAAACGGACGGCGTAAAAAGAAAGAAACGTGGAGAAAAGGATGGAAACGTAAAAACAAATTAAACGTGAAAACATACGAAACGTAAAACAAACGAAACGTAAAAAGATGTGGCGTAAAAAGCGAAAAACGTAAAACCGGACGAAAACGTGAAAATGGACTAAAATGTAAAAAATGACAAAACATTAAAAACAGACGAAAACATAGAAAATGGAGGAAAATGTAAAAACAGATTTAAAATGTAAAAACTAGTGAAAAGAAAAGGAAAAAAGTTACTTTAATAGCACAAAAATACTAGTGAAAAGAAAAAGAAAAAGAAGAAAAGAAGAAAAATGAAAGAAGACTTTAATAAGATAAAAACAAACGGTCTTCTTTTGCGTATGAAGAGCTTAAATGTACTCTTCTTTTGCGGACATGGTTTGCGAGATGAAGAGGTAAAAGCTCGAAAAACAAACGACACCTAAAGAGGTATATTTATAGTTAAAAGATAAAGAGTCTTCCAAGATACAAAATCTTTAAGATAACCATCTAATATAAAAGGACTAGCTAAAAGACACGTGAAATTCACGGTATTTAAAGAGATCACAAAACTATAGTTACTTGCGTATGACACGCAAGTGCCGTTGAAAGAAACACACAAGTATGTGCAATTGAAAATACAAAGTTTATATAAGTGAAACGTATGTATTATCAGACTTAGGATCAAATGATAAGAAATCTTAAAATGAGAAGGATGGGAAATAACTATAACCATAAATTAGAGATGCATCGACTTGAATTAGATACATCCCTAATATTTTAGATGCAACATAATATATATTCTAGAAAAAATTTAGATGCATATACATATTTTAGAAGCATTTCATCAAGTTAGGCGAATCCTATTTGTTTTTCGTCCCTTACGGGCCAAATTTGCTGCTAGTACTACTTTGCGTCGTTTAGACCCTACAATAGAAGGACTATTTCAATTATAGATATAGGAAAATCCTTGCATATATATAAAAAGTTAATAAATCAATCAATAAGAATACCTTTGAAATTTTTAATACATACAATGACGCAAATATAGGTCCTATAAAGAATGATAAACTCACGCGGGTCTTTTGTCATCTTGCAACATGATGCGAAACAAAAATGTGGTTAAAAGAATGATGAAGTTACTCCAATCCATTGTGATCTCACATGGGCATGTGCTTATGTTTGTAGCTTTCAATTCTCACGGCCATTTTCATGACAAAGTCGTGTGCAGATCTAACAGGTGTTACTGCAAAATAAATGAAGTACAAAACAATTCGATCATTTTTATGTCTCGAGTCTCGTGAGGAATACCGCTTGTAAGTCGCTCCACCATCTATTGTGTGCTTCCTCGTTTCTTGTTCTTATATTCTTGATGACACTTTTTAGTGACCATGTAAGTATTAGACATCATAACCAACTCACACATAAGCGAGAACAAAAGAAGTACACAACGCATCATCGAAAAACAAAATCCATTCAAGTCATATTAGTATCGATGTAAAGTAGTCATTTAGTTTGGGTCAAAGCGGTGAAAAATGGGAGGTCGTGTGTGGTTGGGTAAGGGGTCAAATTGTGTATTTTTTTTATAAATATCAAAGCAGTCTGCTTGGGATTGGGGAATTATATATTGCCCAAACCTAATGATCTTTATACAAATAAAAGTGTTCAAATATGACCACAAACTATGTTGTTTAAAGATATTTTCCAAAATTCCTACATCACATCTCAAGGCGCAAATACTACAAATGGTTTAGAAATGAGCAAGTTTAATTATAAGAAAATTGTCCATGGTATAAAGAATTAAAAGGAAACATAAACCGAAAAAGCTTACGAAGCTACCATTAAGCAAGAGATAACATCCTCATCATTAGATATAAAGTACCTATTACATGCACAAACAAAAGGTACGGTTACTAAGAATGATAATATAAATTACTAAAAGTTTTGACCGGAAAATATTAAGCCAATTGGCGTTGCTCTACTTCCCTTTTACTTCTCTAGACTGAATAATATTTTCACAAAGTAAAAGTCTATATGTTTACATGTAGCATTCTCAAGATGTTTGCTAATGTATACCAAACAAAAACATTCATTTATTGATATTTAATGATATTGGTCAATCTAACATGGGATGATTTTTTTTTTATCTCATTAACCCTTCCTTTAACTTAATTACGAAATTTGATTTGATTTTAAGTTAGAATCGTTAAGAAAATAACGTAATATTTGTGGATACATCAAATCCGACCCGGTTTGACCCATTACCAAAGTTTGAATGTTTTTTAAAATAATGCCCAAACTAATGAAGTTGGAATTAATATATTGAACTTACCTCATAGCATCCACTGTTATTTTGTATAACAATATTAGTCTTTCCTTAGAATTATAACTCTAAGACCACTAACTATTTAGGGTAATTAAGTATTTAAACATAATGCATGAGTAAAAGGTATCTTGATATATCCTATTGCTATGTTGCTTACTTAAGATTATCTCCAAATCCTCAATTGTTAGAGGATGTTTAGGATTTCTCATTAAAAGCACTTATATGCTTGTCACTTTATTGCAATAAGCAACTACCAACAATGATTAACTTTTTCTTTTTTTTTGAGGCGCAATGATTAACCTTAAAATCACAAATTTTAGCTTTCATGTTAATAATTCATGCTACATGAAAATAAGGTGGTTGCATATGCATTGTGTCAACTATCAGCATGTGGCACCATTACATAAAATAGTGCAAGTACCTTTGAATGGACGTCGACATAATGTCACCGTAATTTATAGTATAGAAAGTAAGCAAGATGAATCGAGAACACGGTTCTATTGCCTTCGTAAAAGATCACAATTCACACAGAGAATATGTTTTCAAATCAAAGCAATATTCAAGTGACAACCAAAACCTCCGAGTCATGTCATGCAAAAACAATTATACTATATTAGTTTCAAGAAAATATTAGATAGAATGTCGAAATTGAATGAGCAATTGAATAAAACAAAATCCTTATACCATAATACAATTTATTTTCATTTTAGAGTGAGCATTAAAATATGAATTGTTCTTCATGCGGGTTAGAGAATGTATAAGAAAGAGAGCCTATCAAAGAACTTGTAGCCTTAGCTCCTCCGCTTTTATCACTATTATAACTTTTAATTCATTACTCAATCCTACAATCATTAATCTTTTGCAACATGTCATGTGACCCATTATAACTCGTATAATCCGCAAAATTGAGTTTAAATACAGCTCGAATCTTAATTCTAGATTCTAAATGGATCTAACAAACCTTACTCTTCCTAAGGTGTATTACATTTGTTTATAAATGCTAAAACTAAAGCAATAAATACTTTTAGAATATCACTACTTGATGTTTGATCTCAAGAACATTAAATACTTTAACATTTAAGCTTATGTATCCGACACACAAAATACCTTATCACCTGTTAAGTAAAGATACCAAAAAATGCCTTGATAATAATGTGCATTTTATCAAGCATGTGGTATGATTATGTAAAATTTACCAAGTATACGCATAAATGTTTGTGATTTAAAAATGCTTAAATGTTTCTTTCTGGTGAGACATTTCATCATACAGTTGGTGCTCAACTAATAAACACAGCATTCAAAAAAGCCTATCAATTATAAGAAATCTATATGGAACTCATTATAAATCAATCAAACCAAGACTAACCTTTTTATTCTGCGACATCAACTTTTTATGATGAAAAGAAACCGGTGATGAAAATCGGTATTAAGAAGAACCAATAAAAAATAGCCAAGTAAAATCAAGAATATGTTCCAAGCAAATCAAACTAAACAAAATAACATAAACTAAAACTTTCAGGAAGTAAAGATCAATGAATTAAACATGCAAGATTAAACTGGTTTTTTTTGGTTAATTGTGTGCGAGTATTGAGGCCTATTTGGGGAAGAAGGGAATTTTTGTTGTGCATTTTGAGGGAGAAAGGAGGACAGAAGTGTTTTTTCAAACGCCATTGTGTGTAGAAGGAAAATGATTATTAATTGATATTGGAGCGCTTTTGAATCGAATGTTTTTGGATGGAGGTTTTTGAATTGGATGAATATGAGAGAAGTTTTGGAATAGCTTTCGATCAGAGAAGCCTTTTCATGGACTACATTGGAGAACATGTACTTTACTAAAATATCTATGTGTTATCCTTCAAGACACATAAGCGAATTAAATACAGGCTGCTTTAGAGGGTTGTAAAAAACTCTCTTTTATTAGTATAGATAGATATGGACATCCATTACTTATTTATTCATAACACTCGCCTTTGAATTTCATAGTAGAATCACATGAATATAATCATATCACTTAAGCTCGTTGAGCGAGTGAAATGCACAATGAAGTGTCTTGATAGAGATCACATGAATAAATGTTTGTTACATGTTATTTGCATATCCAATGTAAGGGTTAACATACTTCATACATCTCATTCAAACAAATCACCGGATTTCACAAATTAATCATTGCCAACATCGTGTGACCACTAGAGACAATTATAAATGTTTCATACACATATGACATATTTAAATCGATATTGTGATCATCATCTTTATAAATCAAGGGGGTCTTTTCAACATCATGTGACTTCATAAAAATGAGCGTCATTTGTGCATATAATGAGAATTAGCATTTTTCTTTAGTTTTCATGATGCACCATATATCATCCTTTGGATGTTAAATTCGTAAGCTAAGACAAACCCGGTATACATATCAAACACCGGGTTTCGGCCCGTTATACATATCATACACCGTGTTTCAGCATGGTAGACACATCAAACACCGGGTTTTGGCCCGGTACACATTTCAAACACTGGGTTTTGGCCAAGTATACATATCAAACACCGCGTTTTTGGTATACATATCAAACACCGGGTTTCTGCCTGGTGTACACATATCAAATACGAGGTCTCGACCTAGTACACATATCAAAGACGAGGTCTCTCATACACCTCGTTGCAAGACAGACACCGCAATACTTGGCACTCTCTCATAGCATCTTGAAAAGACTTGTTGGTATTGAATTTTCAAGTATGATTGAGTATATTGGCTAGATAGTGTACCGGCATACCCTCCCGGCATACCCTCAACCAGAATGTTCCATGAAAAAATGCTGGTATATTTTGCAGTCTACCATCTATTTGGGTGTGGTGTGCCCGAATATGTTACCACTTATTCACTTATGCATGTATTTTAGTATCCTTGTATTGATAAACTTGTGATATGATGTAGACATAACGGCCTACCTTCGCACATTTTGATTTGGATTAGATCACAATCTAATACTTAATTGCTCGCTGGTATCTTTTTCTTGCTTTTCATTTATTTGAAATTTCTTTGGTGGCCAGCTCTTTATTGCTCTACATTGTGAACCCGATAATACTGTCACCATCTACGCGAAGAAATAATAGTTGGGCCATTTTTTTCTTGGGAAGGCGATAAATAGGCCACTTAACTCGACAAATTCGTTTTATGCTCTCAATAATTAAAATGATAGAATTATGTATCACTGTTAAACTATCTTGCATAAATTGCACGATCAAATTGTTGATGCCTACGTGGAAGTGAAACATCCGTGGCTAATATCTTATGCAAATGCTCTGCACCTTGTAAGAAAGTGGTACTAGATGCTAACATGTAACGAGACTATATAGTCTCTTCTGGTTAGTTTCTGCAACAACATTTAAAAATGTAGCTGATTTTTTCTCGTTAGTTTCCACAATTGATTTGGAACGGTCTTGTTCTTTTCACCGAGTCTTTGAAATACCCGGTGGGTTTTAGTTTCATGTGGATGGTTCTTTTTGGGGTTCAGAATACCTATTTTTGCTGCATGTTTTTTATTGGTGTTTCATTTTTATAAGTCTTCACAAGTTTTTAAATCTGTCTGGGTCTCGTGTAGACTTAGCCTCCCAAGCCCGGATAAAATGATGAAGGTTGAAAGAGGCGAAATGCCTCTATAAAAAACTTGTATTCATACTTGTTTCAGATGGTCTATTTATTGAAAGAAGCCCAAAAAGCTTTGAGTATACTTGCAATTGAGCATGTTCATTGTGCTTTATTGTTCAATATTTGTTGGTACGGACTCGTATAATCTGAGAAAATCAATCTTGCCTATTACGGTGTTAGATTTTGATACGAACCTATCCCATACTAGGCTCGTATCGATGTTCATAAGTCCAAAGGGAAAATTCTAAGAATGCATTTTTATTTCAAGGTGTCATCACTTTTTAGGAAAAAGTTTGGGTATTTCAAAATAAACTTTGAGACTTGCGACTTTTCTACTTTTCATATAAACTTGACAAGTGTCCTTGAAGTTTGTGTACCCAATCATTTTTCGACTTTTCTGACTATGATTTTCCGGTGACCGAATCTAGCGACCGTTTTTAGAATCTAGCGAAATTTGGTTTTGTCCTTTAGTTAAAAAGTCAAAGATACAAAATATTTTTTATACATATAGTTCTTTCCGGGGTTGAGCGACTTAAGCGTAAAAACATAGCGACTATTTTACGTACATTAACGATTACCTAAAATCTTGTTTCAAAAGTAGTTTACAACTTTTTTAAAATTTTACCACTGTTTTCAAATTTTTAACCCAAATACAAACACACACAACAACACTACTACGGAAAAAACACAATTGAAAATTGTGAAATCCTAAATCAATCCCTAATTATTCGATAAATTAAACTCGAAAATGGTGACATTCCCCAATATTTTGATGCTAAGGTAGCTATTGGTTCAAGGTACACTTGTTTTGGAAATTAAGTCTAAATTGTCAAGGAATCCGGATCGAATGAAATTTGTTGAACAAGCTTTTTTGGGCCATGGTTAGATATTCGACCTAGGTAAAGGCAATCATATTGTTAATTTCGTTTTACAACACCGGTAATTATCGACAAACTTCTTGATTCTTGTCCCCATTTTATACAAAATTGGGAACAATGTATTGAAATTCGGTCGGGAAGAGTTTCTATTGATGGTGGATTTCGTTTTGGTCGTTGCCTCCCATGTACAAATTGATCGAAGTCCTTTTGCTGCGTGTCTTTCTGAAAAACAATTAATAAGAAAGGTAGCGTAAAAGGCAATGAGCTTTTAAATTTGTTTGGGAATGACACGGAATTTTCAAAGTTATCGGTGAGGATCTTTGTAAGGGTATGTCTTTTGCTAGTCGGCGAGATCGTGTTCATAGGTCGTGGACCTTGGTACATTGTTGACGATCATTTGTTGCAATTAGTTGAGGATTTTGGGGCATGGAATGCATATCCTTGGGAGAGTTCTTGTGGACCCGTTTTACAAAAATTTAGCCAATTTGGTACCCGGCATTACAATGCTCCTTTGCAAAGAGAAATTGCAAGAAAACCCTTCTACAATTGCAACATATAATATTTACGGCTTTTCTTGGCTTTTAAGGTTAGATGTGTATACATTTATGAACATATCGGTTTTGTTTACTAGCAGTTCATACAATGCATTTATAATTTTCGTTTATTTTAGATATGGATTCTTGAGAGTTATCCCACTAGCGAGTTCATGGTGGAACAAAGACCGTCAAAGATACCACGTTGTTTTGTTGGTCAAAGGGTAAAACATTTGCCAAGCGCCATTATGCCCAACTTTTTGGTCTGTAAGCATTTCCATTTGTTTGTATTTGTCAAATAAGTTAGGACTTCGTTATATTTGTTTTAACTTTATAATTGTTTGTTTACTAGGGTTCTAATCCGGTCTTGGATCTTCTTCCAACAAATGCGGAAATGTTACAACCATGGTTTGCACCAAGTAATGCATATTTGAGCAGTTGGCTAGTCTACTGTGATGATCCCACTAATGAGGTAAGTTGGCTGTTTGTGCAAACCATGGTTGTATTCACGTTGACAATTGACCATTGCACATTCTGTTTCGATCTTGCTTTGTAGGTGCACAAGGGGTGGTGATAAGCGTCTGAGATGTGGCGTTAGGTGATAAAGAAGTGGCTATAGTCAATAATGATGTGGCGATGGCGATAAAGGTCAAAGTTCAATCGACAGCGATATTAACAATAGACTTGCGGCTGTAGAGGAAGCTCTAAAGATACAACTCGAGCCAATAAAGATACAACCCGACCAAGCTAGACATTAATGTGGGAGTCCTTGATGAAATTGAAAATAGACTTGCCGTTGTTGAGGAAGTTCTAAAGATACAACGTCAAAGGTGAACATGGTAATGTATATTACAACTTATATTACAATTTCTTTTAAAAACTTGTTGGAGTTGACACGATAATGTATACTTTGGGGGTTGTTTTATTAATTTGATCTATCCTTTGCTAGCGTACATCAAACCCACGCTAGTGGTTTTCAATCCCTTTGCTAGCGAGTTCTGTTAATGTGTCGGTTGGGGGTGTTACGTGAATTTGATGTATCCTTTGCTAGCGTCTATCAAACCCACGCTGGTGGTTTCAATCCCTTTGCTAGCGAGTTCTGTTAATCTATCGGTTGAGGGCTTTGTTTTGTAAATTTGATGTATCCTTTGCTAGTGTCTATCAAACCCTTTGCTAGTGTCTATCAAACCCTTTGCTAGTGTCTATCAAACCACTTTGTGAATCCCTTTGCTAGCGGTTTCTTTAGTAGTATAATTGATTGTATATTTTAAATATCGGACTTCACTCATCATGCGGCAAATCGGATGAGGCTTGTTACGGACAAAGTCCGTTGATAATGAAGCGGAATGGTAGTTCTAGTTTCTTTGATCTTCGTTGTCGTGATGTTCATTCGGTGATTATAATAAGGTTATGTTCCTTTTAGTAGTACTTTTTTTTTTTTTTTTGGTTACATACCTAAATCGGTTTGGTTAACTACGAATGGCGACAAATCGAGTTGTGTAAATCTTGAAAGCGAACAAGTGGTCTTACTTATATAGACCACCGCTTTTCCATCAACTATGTCGCGACTCGTGGAATATTGTCTTCACGACGGACCATTGCCGTTAGATGATCACATTCGGATCATGATCGATCATTTGAATTTACCTAATTTGAATGAAACGTTTTCTCAATCGGTTTGTTGAAATGCGTATATATAAATTCCACACTATCTATACATGTTTGATATAGTTGGTCATCCATATAGATGTGTTATTGTTGTATAATTACGGAAAGCAGATGCGACTAGATGAGCAGTGGAGCTAGAAGATGATTTCTCGATTATTGTCTTCACGACAAGCGGGTTGGGATAGATGAAGAAAAACTGCTGAAAACAATGAAGATGGTGAAACACCGGTGAGGCGGTTCAAGCACATGAAATCTGAGGCTCATGAAGGTGTGTTGAATGTTGATGGTAAGTGCAGTAAAGGTCGTTCACGGTAAGGAAGATGCCATTGTTCATTGCTGCTGCTGGCGATCAACACTCTCATGATCATGAAGTACTTTTAAATCTTGATGATAAAACTATAGAGGTGTTCAAGTTAATGAAAATGTCATTGTTAATTGCAATCTTGTTGATGAACACTCTCATGATCGTGAGGCGATGTCACAAATGGCGGGGATGGGGGCGAAGCATACAATGTTGATGCCAGCGTTAAAGAGAAAGAAACGGGGTTGAGTTACGGTTGCAAATCGATTGTCAACCAAAGGCGGTAATAGACAAAATTGATAATGATCTTTGTGAAGGCAAGGCGGAAGATGATTCATACCTCGGCGGACAAGCGGTAAGCCTTTTCCTCGACTTAGAGTGCAGCTACATTATTCATTAAAGTTACCACATGTACTTCAAAAGTTTGATGTTATTTCAATGATGAATTTTTACATGCGGTATGTTTTCATGCGGGGTAAAAGGAAGAAAGCATAACTAAGTTCGAGACGATCGCGTTATAATGCCCTACCAAAAAGAAAACTAGAAAGGCCAAAGTTACCAAAGAGTGATGAGAAAGTTACCCAGAGAGTACTCTGTTTTCAAAGAAGATGATGACTCAAAAGGACAAAGCGGTGGGCAAGTGTTTGCGGGAACCATCGTGAATCTCCTCCTCGACTCCACGATTTTGCGAAGCAGCGTTCCAAAAGGCGAGAAAGATATTAATCCACCACGGTGAAGATAATCGAGTTGGAATCATGGGTAGAGGTATAGAAGAACTACATTTACAAGCAGACATCTTAAAGACATATACATTAATGTTGTTTTAAAAATTTCGGGATCATCACGTCACGAAGGTTGCGATATCAACAAGATTACTAAACCGGTGTATGGATACCTTTTAAAAAAATTTGAAGTCATCGCATAGCTTTCCTTGGGGTCTTGGCGACATCGTTGTTGATCGAAAATTTTGGTTGGCTTTGTTGGGTTATGGAAGAGGCAATAAAAAGGATGGCTAGGAGATGAGGTAGCTATGATTTTTTTGAATTAGTTTACGGTATTTTGCTTATAAAATTTTTACTGCGACATCGGATCTGGGTTGATCTAATGTGGCGATTCGGGCGAGCAATGCCGATTGGGCTATGGTTGGACCATTTTCTCTTCCTCATCCTTGAAGGGTCTATGCGTGCCTACTCGCCCTTTGGTCAGCGCTATCCATTGCCATGGTCTAGTGTTGAGAAGGTTTGTATATAAAGACCATACTTTCTTCTATATATTTGGGTAAATATATGTACATGGTAAAAATGTGATGAATTATGACAAGGATTATTTGATCACATTTAGGTATACTTTCTGTTAACGTGCCAGTGCCCTTTGGTTTCTCGCCGAGTTGCAAATTCGTGCGGAGTTATAACAATTTATGACACACTAGATGCGCGAACACGAGACGAGAGAAAAGAATTTAAAATGGAGGTCACTTTTGAGAGAAAGCTACCACGATATCTAAACTTGTGTAAAGTTCTTCAAGCTAAATCAATATCATTTACGATTATAAGATCACATTTCAAGTTGCGGATGATGTCCCTATACAAGCCAATGCATACGGTGATTGCGGAGTTTGGGTATGTATTTTTTGCAGTGGGTAACAAATTAAGTATGAAGGTTGATGACCCTCTTCAAGTTGCTTTGGCGTGTCGAGCATATGGTGGAGTACTTTTGGAAGTATAAGATGTACATTCATACAAGTGATGAATAAAGATGCATTTCATCTATTTGGGTATGGCTTGTATGTGGTTTTAGACTTTTGTTGTTCAACCAAATGTAACCGCAATCTGGATGTCTGTGAAGGGCATCAAAGACAATTTCTTATGCATGTATGTGTGGCGCTACTTTGTATATTCCTAACACCCATGCATACCATCCAAATATCGTGTTGTGATCTTGTTGATTTGCAACAAACATTTTGTGTTAATTGCTAAAGCGTTTGTTTTTACAAACATCCATTTGATTTGAAAAAGCGACTACATACAATCTTATTGGTAAAGACTATAACATACTTATTACATAACACTTATTGGTAAGCAGTTACCATAACCAAACTACGACCTTGAAGAGAACAATCAAGCGAAAACCAACACAACTTTGTCATGAACTTGCACTCTTGACTTGATAAAGTCAACTCATCCAACACTTTCATGATATCATTGTTTGAAACCTCGATAACTTCATCAGAGGCCGAACTCTTTCCGTCTTCATTAAATGTTTCTTTTCCTCATGTTCCTTGTAAAACAAATCTTTGTAATCTTGACTTGGTAGTTCGGGTCTAGGAAACCATAGAAGTTACATTTGGTATTTTGTCCTAAAATAAAAATTTGTTAAATTCACATATTCAACCTAACAAGTAAAATAAGTATAATGCATAATAATATTACATAAATTGGACGGGCCTTGAATCTTCTACCGGGATGAGTCCGTGTCCAAGAGGTTTGTACTTCCACGGTAATGGTTTTGGACATTCGCGGTGTGTAGCATTGATGTAGTATTCCAATGGTTTCGATTGGATGCGGAGGTAGAGCGGAGGAGGGAGCCATGGTTTTATTTACCCAATGAGTAAACTTGGCGCTTTTATAGTATAGTCACATCTTATTTGGCGGAAATATACTTTGTGAATGAGCGGGTAATGAATATTGTGGAGGAAAAGTTTAAGCGAATTTTATATTGAGCGACTTAAAGGTCTATTTTCGTGAAGTTTTTTGTTTATTGTTTTGTACAATCCTAGAGCAGTGAACACAAATCCCGAACACAAAACCGGAAAAATGACTTGGCTAATTCCCAAAATTCAAACTTTATTTGGATTTTGAGACATCAATCGTGAGTTTTACTTCGGTTAACATCACCTACCTACGGTGATTACCTATCTCACTAACAAATATCAGTTAAAGATAAGATCATCGGTTTATACTACATGTCCGCTTCAACCAAAATTCATGTGAGTGGCGATGATGATGTTTCTTTCTTCGTTCATGAAATATCTTTATAAGACACACGATCGAGACGCTATACATCAAACTTATCGAAAATCTTAGAGGTAAAGCCGCCTACTTCTTCTAAGACTCTTGATATTGATCTTAATGTTCCTTTGTTGCCTCAAGAATATGATTTTCAAACACCAAAGTTGAAGATCATAATAACGAGTCTGAGGGCAAGCGTTAATGTAGATGTGCATCTAGTTGGCGAAAACAACATTTCTAAATATCACGATCCACCAGTTCGGTGATCCCATAATTAAAAGGTAAGTAACCATAAACACCTGTAGTATCTAAATTAAAGGTGGGTAGTCGGTTTGATGATAAGCAAGGATGCATTTATGCAATAGGAATAAAAGCGTTGGTTGATATGTTTGAGTACAAAGTTACAAACTCATGTAAGAAAAGGTGCAGTGTAGGTTGTTTTGTCGAAGGTTGCAAGCGGTACATTAGCATACGAAAAAGTGTTGTTAGCCGATACTTCTATGTTACTTCCATTAACGACTCTCATACATGTTCGAACAAAATTCATCCTAATCATCGAATGCTACCGAAAATTATTGGGTCACATACTTGTTGATAAATTGAGGAATTGCAAGCGGGTATATCTGGTGCGGACATAAAAAGCGATTTTAATGTTGATTGGAAAGTAGACATTTCCTACTACCGAGCTTGGGGTGGGAAAAACATTGCATTACGAGTTGTTGAGCGGTTGTCCTAGGGAGTCTTTTGAGCGATTGCCGTATTCTGCTATAACTTAAAGTTGGAAAATGAGGGACGATAACTCACATTGAGGCGGATGAGACGGATCGGTTTAAGATGGTATTCATTGGTTTCGGTGTTCTTTGTAAGTTTTCATAAATTCTATTATATTTTATTTATGATTAATACCTTCATTGTTATCGAAATTTTATTAATTAAGCAAATTTCGATTGTTTTAAAATAGATCCGGAGCTTCTTCGTTTTATCGACCATTGCTAATCATTGATGCCGCACATCTTAAAGGGAGATACCTTGAGTGCGAATCGGTTGTTGTTGGGATGGGCGGCAACAACGGATTATACCTATTACAGCTGGTGTCTCTCAAGGTGAGACCAATGAATCATGGACATGGTTTTGACCAAACTTAAAGAATGCATTGGTGAAGTAAAGATTTGGCCATCATCTCGGCGGACATCCGGCAATTGCACATGCATGTAGTACCGTTTTTCAGTAGCGTTTCATGGTTTTCTTTGTCGGCATTTAATGATGAGCGCAATTTGAAAACTAGAAAGTGGAAGGCTATATATTGGAGGACATGCAAAGCTTACAGGCGGGAGTTTGATGCTTCAATTTACGAGATTCGATCATTAAAACATGATGTGTATAAAAACTAAAAGATGAAGTGGATTTGATAAATGGTCGGCGTGCTTCTTGCCTAAGCAGTACAATTATTTGACCTCAAATAGTCTTTGAATCGATAAACTCTTTAACGAAAGATGTTAGGAAGGTTCCAATAACCCGACTAATGGAGTACTACGAAGGCTTCTACAAAGATGGTATTTTGAGCGTCGAGCAAAATACAAAGGTAACTTAAAAAGCGTATATTATACTTGGTTTATTACATATTTGTACGTCGCATGAAAATGTATTATTATTTTTGATTTGGATGCTCCAGTGATGAACTTAGCGAATGGGCAAATGCAAAAGTAAACAATAGAATGGCAAAGAGTGCTAATTGGGGTGTTAGCAGATTGAGATGCACAAGATTTACCAAGTCATTGATCAAAACATGTTCATATTGTTGACTTTGACAACGAGAGAATGCACTTACCGCAAATGGCGACTATCTGGTCTACCTTGTGGTCATGTTTGTCTTTGTGTCTAGAGTTGAAGGATGGTGACACTAGCGGTTGGGCTATGGATTGGTTTAACAAAGCGTCACTAAAAATACATACGAAGCAAGGGTTTATCCTCAAAAGATGTATCCTTGTGGCGTACTCACGATGACTTGCAAACCGTAAAACCTCCTGCTATGGATAGCGACAACTGGAAGACCCAAAGAAAAGCGTATCCGATCACGGGGAAGAGCCGGGAAGCAAAACACATGGCGGTGTGGAAAGCGGGACACACAAAGCGGTCATGTCTTGAACCGTTGATGACAAGGAAGGCAAGTGTGTTTCTATATTTTATTTCAATGTGTATAATTTTTAATGTTATTCTTGATATGGTTGTTTGAACTAATGCCACATGTCGAAGCGTAAAAGAAAGTCACAATCGTGCACCCTACAACTAATGAAGAAGCGGTGGAACAAGAGCGACACGGTGGACGGAGGGCGCGTGTAGAGGTCGAACAGGGAGAAGCAAGTGGTCAATCAAACAATGATTTCGTATGGAAATGTGAATCATCTACTCCACGAAAACATCGTTCGTAACAACATTCGATCACAACACATGTTGAAAATATTATTCATTTAGACGATTATAGTACTTCAATTTGAACTTTAACACAATGGAAGCACAACTTATCGGTCATTTAGAATTTTCAATGTTTGTTACTTGAATAATAATAGCTACGAGGTGGCTTGCTTTTATTGTTTTTATGTTACTTTGTGAGAATGTTATACAATAAAGCTGTTGAACATGTGCACATTTTTGTTCTTTTCTATAAAAACATAGAGTCGGGCATATAGTGTAACGTCAATGTATGCATGTATTTGTTTATTACCTTTCAATCATCTATTTAACGACAAACTTGCAAGTATATTTTCACACAACATCATTCCATAAATAAGTAAGCAAAAACAATGTCGGTGCGCTAAATGTGATGAGATAAGAGCCGCTTCTAACACTAACAAGCTGGCGAGACATGATGATTTACTCTTGCCGTACAGCTGCAATCGAAGATGTTCAATTGGCAAGAAAGGTGAACATCCTAACTCAAGAATTGGCTAGACTTAATGGTCAAAATTTGCCGTTATTCAAGAGATGGCAGCGTGCGTGAAGGTGCCACAAAAAGCTGTTGACTTTACGGCGGGAGGCGGGCCCTTAGTGAACACAAAGTGATGCAAATGAATATCTTGGCGGGAGAACTCGGTGAGTGCTCGAAACAAAATTTCTTTATTCATAAGCTTGAGGTGCGTTGCGCTATAAGCAGCATGCGATATCACGAAGTACTAAGCTGTTATGTCGTATGTGATATCCTAGTAACTAAGACTACTATATGCCCCAGTAAGAATTTAGTGGTATAATGTATCGATTTCCAAGTACTTAGTGTTATATCGTGCGTGCTTTCCTAGTAACATACTTTATTCAATAAAGTTTCCTAGTAAGTAGGAGTTTAACTCACATTTTATATTGTGTTCAATAGTTGGATGGTCTTGAATCTTACATCTTTTCATCATATCCGGTATACCTATGGAATATATGGGATTCTAATTTAAAATGAGGTTGCGAAAATAACAAAATTGAACAATCGAAGACATTAAATTCACATTGTTAAAGTATCGTCGACCTTTACTACTAGCCTCATTCTAACATCGGTGGATGGATTGAATCTTCTAGGATTGGTTTAATCACCAGCGGCGATGGGTTCCTTGTAGGTGCGCAATCTTCTCTATCTTTTTAAGCGATTGGATCAATTATAGGATGTGTCTCCTTTGTTCCTCTTGAGCGAGTTTAGCTTCCGACATTTGTCTTGCCACATTCTTTGATAAAGGATAATCCCTATCAACGAACATGAAAAACCTATCCTCTTTTTTGTTTTACACCATGAACCTTGCGGTATGAGTACAATATCCATTCAACCACCTCACAATCATACCAATATTCACCTCAAGATCGGGTTCAAACATGCTCTTTATAGCGACCCACAAACTTAGCTAACTCTCCATTTGGACCTAACTTCCCATATCGAACTTCATTACTTTCCTGACTCGTCCAAATCACCCTAGTCAAACAATCCGTAACATCCCAAATGACCAATAAGTGGATTTGCATCCATCACCTCTTGTAATCTCAACTACTTCTCTACGTCTATGTTTGACAATGCCAATCGATAATAGGATGAGCGCTTTTAAAGGAATAGGATTAATAGGTTCGGGATTAGGACTATTAGTCTCCTTAAAATCTTGTTTAGTTCTTTCTTTCTTTTCAAATCTTAGTCCACCTTTTGTCTTTTATATCTGGATTGCTTCTTTAACCATTACGCTTCTTTCTCGAATTCATAGGAATGTGATCTTCATTAACCCTCATACACTTGACTAAGCTCCTTGACCTCTCTGTTGAACATGTTCTTAGATCTACACCAAGATGTCTTTGAATTCTTGATAATCTTCATGTATGTATTTCTCATATCGCTCTTTGTAGGAGGTTTCTTTCTTTTGACTTGCTTTTTATCTTTTTGAACTTCGTGAACCATTCATCCAAGATTCTTGCTTTTTGATTATTAGAGAACATTTCCCACACTTCACGAGTGTACTCAATCCCAATATTATTAGAAGCTTCAAGATAGGCTTGTGAATCCTCCCATTCATCTATCCATCTCTGATTAGCTTCCTCCTCTTCTAGCCTTTTCCTTTTTATTTCTGCTTTTTCTGCAGCTTCCATTCTTACACCAAGGTCATAATCATAATCAATCTGCTCTTGTTTATTCTTAAACTTTATATCAGGTTCAACAATACCTTTTCCCTTTCCATTATCTGGTAGAGCCACCTTCTTGTTCAAAGGCTCACCAATAGTCAAACTTGTAGTCAAGGGTTTAGGTCCAGTTGGTTTAAGAAATATAGGAGCCGGTGCAATGGTAGGTGTAGGGTTTGATGAACTTTTGCTTAAATTTATCGATGTCTTGGCGACCTCCTTCTCAACTTCTTTTGATTTAGGTGGTGAAAGCAGATGTAGTTGTGACAATTGTAGATGTGGTAGTAATAGCGATGTGTGAGACTACTCTATTGTCTACTACACTTTTCAAACTAGCCGGTGGGGTTAAGGTTCGCTAGCCATGGATGTCTCATGCAGCCCTCCTTCTCTTTAACTTCTACATCACTTGGTGTCGTTACCTCGATTGAAGTTGTAGGCTGTGGGTTACAGTATGTGTCTGCACCACCTCATTCTCCTTAACTTGTACATCGATTGTTGTCGTTACTTGAGATAGACAAGTTGTAGCGATGGGTTACAGTATGTGTCTGCACCGCCACCTTCTCTTTAACTTGTACATCATTCTTTGGGGTTAAGGTTCTGAAACACTAGCGATGGATGTGTCTGCACCACCACCTCCTCTTTATCTTGTGCATCATTGGGATCGGTGGATGTCTCCTGCACCACCTCCTTCTCTTTAACTTGTACATCATTTGTTGGGGTTAAGGTTACACAAACACTAGCGATGTGATGTGTCTCCTCTTTATCTTGTGCATCATTGGGATCGGTGGATGTCTCTGCACCACCTCCTCTTTATCTTGTTCATCATTGGGGTTAGGTTCGAAAACACTGGATGGATGTCCCCACCACCTCCTCTTTATCTTGTTCATCATTGGGAGCGGTGGATCCTCTTTATCTTGTGCATCGGTTGGAGCGGTGGATGTGTCTGCACCAATTCCTTCTCTTTAAGTTGTACATCGGTTGGTGGGGTTACCTCGGTTGAAGTTGTAGCGGTGGGTTACGAAAGACTATCGGTGGATGTTTCTGCACCAAATCCTTCTCTATATCATCAAATACATTCTTCACGATCTCGATGCGACTTCATTCCCATCTTTATCGGACACCACATACTCCCTCCATGATCTACACTATCCATCCTCATCCATCGCACAACTCTAGCGGTGGGTTACGAAAGACTATCGGTGGATGTGTCACGCACAAATCCTTCTCTATATCATCTAATACATTCTTCACGATCTAATTCGACTTCATTCCCATCTTTATCGGACACCACATACTCCCTCCATGATCTACACTATCCATCCTCATCCTCATCCATACGCTACACTGCGGCCATCACAGAATCAAATCCTTGATCGTCCCTGTGTTTTGGTCCTCCAAAACCACATCTTGAGAGGATGTCACTTTCTTAGTATGTTTCCTAACTCTTCTAACAACAATCGCCCATGTCTCCTAACTCCGCTAACAACACTACGCCCATGTCCCCAACTTTTCCATCACAAAC
The DNA here is from genome assembly GCA_022545495.1 of Chrysanthemum lavandulifolium. Taxonomy (NCBI): domain Eukaryota; kingdom Viridiplantae; phylum Streptophyta; class Magnoliopsida; order Asterales; family Asteraceae; genus Chrysanthemum; species Chrysanthemum lavandulifolium. The sequence continues at coordinate 111,059,558 of CM040245.1, read as the reverse complement.
ATCACGTGCTTCAATTCTCGATCGTATTCTCCATTTTGTACATTTAACCGTCAATTCATTTAATCGTTCACGATTTTCATCCCAACTCGACTGTGTTAGCGGTGGTTCATTCGAGCATCATGTTGATGTTCATCATTATCGTCCATTCATGTTCATGTTCCAAGATACCTTCACGAGTTCGACTGTGTTATCGGTGCGCGTGGTGAACTTATCATAGCATCAAGGTTGGTTGCGGTGGTTCGGTCGACTAATAGTGGGTGGAACTACGGTGTCGATGGGTTCGAGTTCGATCGATTGGGGTTCATTTACATCATCAAACTCACGAATGACGGTAAATTAATCATATCACGGGAACAATGGAACATTTGGGATTGTTAAATTAGGATTTTGTTTCCTCATATGAGCAAAAACCTTATGATGCATATAATGCACCTCATACTTTGTATTATGTTCAACGAGTTACGCTATTTGGCTACCCACAATAAGTTGAACAAACCTAGGATACAAGTAATATTTACCTTTCTTCTAATATTACGCAAAACCCTTCAAAAATCATGCTAGACCAATTGAATTCCCTCCCCGGATAGACAAATTAAGCGGTTGCAATTTTGGAGGAAATTCATTAAAGCCGATGGTCTTACTACTCGGACACATCGACAAGGTGTGAATTAAAACTTCCATTCGGGAGAAAACATACATTTCAAAATTTTACCTGTCTCCCTTCTTGTATAACCTAATCTTTCTAAACCTAAAAATATATCATTATCGGAAAGATTAACTACTCCATTAGCATCATTGAGTTTCAACGTACCTCTAATGACTTCCTCATCCACCAAAATCTCATTATCATCCACCAGGTCCTAAACACCTCAAATCCATCTCGCTCACTGTATCTCGACTTTACCCCAAAATCATGTATATAGTCTTTGAGAATTGTGGGTGCTACGATTAATGCAAGCGAATTTTCTTGTGGTTGATAAAATCAATCATCTCATGAAAACCATCGATTGATTATTTTTTTAAGTAAGCAACTAGGTTATGGGTGTTGGAATCTGCGGCGGCATTGTGAGTTGGTTTGGAAAAAGATGTGGGATTTTGAAATTACCGTTTGGATTGGTTAGGGTTTATGTGGGCGTCAATTGGAAGTGATTTGAAGATCAATTACTTCAATGGCGATGATTTGGGGAAAAAATAAGTTTGCATCAAATTTACAAAACACACCCTTGAAGTATGCATTACCATGAAATTGCTAGCGATGAATTTCAAACCACTAGAAGTGGTTTGATAAAATATAGCGATGGATACATCATATTTACAAAACACCCCAGTATATATTATCATAAAAACCATTTTGCGGTGCATTGACAACCAAAGCGGTGGTTTGATAGACAATAGCGAGGGTTTCATAGGCGCTAGCGGTGGATACCTAAAATTTACAAAACACCCCCAGTGGTACATTAAGAGGAAGCGCTAGCGGTGGGTTGAAAACAACTAGCGGGGTTTCATAGGCGCTAGCGGCGGATACATCAAATTACAAAACAGCCCCCAGTATACATTATCGGGTCAAGTACAAGAAAGATGGAAAATCACGTGTTTGTATTCGACTTACAATTTTTAAAATAATTTGTAATATCGTGTCTCGTTTTGTGATTTTTAAAATAATTTGTAATATCGATTTTTAAAATAATTTGCAGCGTGTCAAATAACCAAACACTTAATGAAACCAAAGTCAACCACTTAATTTACTCCTCGACAACTTATAACCAAACACTTAACTTCTATTTAAGAACCTATAACTCGGATACTACCCATATCACACATACCCCAATTATTAACCTCAAGCTTTCACCTCAACTTCTTCATCTTCATCTTCATCAACTGCACCACCACTACATCATAGCGCCGCCTCCACCACCACTACATCACCGGCGGTGTCGTTTACTACTTTTATAAATACTCTTGTTGTACCGTAAAAGCTTCATGGGTTTTGTTAGATAGTTGTAATCTTAGTGGGTATCTCTTGTTTATTAGGTATTGTTATATAGTATGTTATATGCAATTGATTAGTTGTAGGAATATATGATTTGCTTTTATACTTGCTTCAAATTGATTAGGTGTCACGGGTTCCAATCCGAGACCAAGCCGTGACGACGATCGATGCCAAAAGGTAAGATATGTCGTTGTGTATTTTAAATAGCTTAGGGTTTTAAATAATGAGAACTATCCAAGCATCGTGTTTCAAAAGACCCTTTAAACCACTAAGCTCGAGTGGGTCATTTTACAATTAGGGTGCGAGTGTAGGATGGTGGTTTTGTGACATAAACCAAGTTATTGGCGGTGTTGGGGTCCACCCCTTTCATGTGTAATAGAACTTTAACAAGGATATTGAGATCATGTTGTGTTCATATGCTTGTGATACAAAAGATTTGATCGTGTTTGCGGACGACTATTTGAGCAGTGTGTATATGGTTGAGGTTCTTGAAAACAAAGAATCTTTGTTAGTGGGTATGCTTACGGTGCTATTATACCATTGCCCAACACCATTTCATTCTCCTTTTACAATGATCTTCCCAAAACTCACCAACAATTCTCTCTATATTATCAAACAACAATATTGAAGTCAACGACCATGACACGTGGCTTCTCGATGGTATCTGACGAGGAGGTACGGTTTCTTGGTCGATGAATCTGGAAAGTGTAAAGCCTTTTATTGTTACGGTATGTACAAGTTACACGATGAAGAGGTTGAATCATGAAGTGTAGAAAGGTGGTGCAAAGGGTTTAGCTTGCTTTGAGATTGTTTAGCGAGTGTGTTTTTAGTGGTGTCTTTTTGGTGACCAAGTCCATGTTTCCGTGTGGTATGAGATCATAGATGATAACAAGATAGATGAAATGGTTGGTAATGATATATAATGGTGGGGAGCGATATGAGTGTTTTGAGGGTGCCTCATTAACTCCACTTCACTCGCCATCACTATCATTACAAAACCATGTCATCTATTTCTTATAATCTCGACATCTCTTTGTTACGAAACATGGGTTTCTCTACAAAAGCAGACACTAAAACACACACAAGCACGATTATGAACTCTATCGCATGGCTAAACCACTTTGCACTACCTTTCTACCCTTCAATTCAACTCTCATCATCGGTAACCATCTACAAACCGTAACAAGAAGCGTGTTGTACACTTTCCGTATCTCTGGACCAAAAACCGTGTACCTCGTCGCCGTGAACCATCAAAAAGCCACGTGTCATCTGCCTTACTACAATTTTGTTGGTTCATAATATAGTAGAAATTCTTGGTTTCTTTGGGGTGATCATTGTAAAAGGATAAGAAAATGGTGTCGGGCAATGGTATAATATAACTGGCGGACACACTAACATCATTCCTTTGTTTCGGGACCCTTCAACCATATACACCTTGTTCAAATAGTCGTGTCTGCTGCGATAAAATTCGTGTATCGCGGGCATATGAACACAACATAATCTCATTATCGCTGTTAAAGTGCTATTACACATGAAGGGTTGGACCCCACACCACGCCAAAACTGGTTTATGTCTCAAAACCCACCATCTACCCTCTACCCTAATTGTTAAAATGACCCTCGGCTTAATGGTTTAAAGGGTCTTTGATACCGATGGTTGGATAGTTCTCATTATAAAACCTAAGCTATTAAAATCTGTGAGTTAACTTTGGTCAAACTCGAAGAAGCGGGGAGATAGCGGAGTCTCTTGACAAAGACCACGGTTAACACGAGTTCGCGCCCTATGTGTTATTATATGTTTGTAGAGAATAACTTGGTTAGGATTACCGCTAAATGGATTATAGGTATAGTTTTGAACATTTTGTTATATGTAGCTTATATACAGTTTTGGACCATTGGTGATTTTGGAAACACATTTTATGTTATCGATTTATGCTTATATAAGAAATTATGTTTAGCGAACTTGTGTTGTTGTGACAAAACAAAAGCGTATATGATGATAACTTCTAAACTATATACAAATATCTATTAACGATCAAAACATATATGATGATAACTTCTAAGCGGTATACATTTTTTCCTTGTAAATAATATCGGTTTACACTTCTATTTTAAAACTACTATAATTCCACTCTATTTAACAACTACTCCTATCACAACTAGCAACACATTTTGTGGTTATCACTCTATATTTCCACACTCTATTTTAATCCTCTCTAAAAAAAAAAAAAAAAAACATCTCAACCAACAACAACAATGTCCAACCCCTCTTCCCTCTTGGATCAACTATCCCGTCTGACAAGCTGTCGATCTGTCAAGGCTATGATGATTGTGGAATATTGGGGAGAAGTTAGGGATCTTGTTCGGGATGAATTAGATCGCAAGAGAAGATTGACGAGCTAACCGCTCGTGTACAACGTAGGGATGTGCTTATTGGAGGCTGTTGGTTGTGGGTCCAACTAACTTCGTCATTGCGTCATTCGGCACATGAGAAGGATGCAAATTGAAGATAGGGCTGAGATTGTAAGGAAGCAGACCTCCATCTTAGAAAAGCGTGCTCGCGTTTCTTCTTTGTTATCCTTCATTGAACATCTTGAGTCAATGGTCCTTTGAATTTGTGAAGCCTTCATGTTAGGGTTTATGTTTTGTTTAGGTTAGTTATGGTGGGTTATGTGTGTACTAGTTAAGTGTAACTACTTTTGTTTATGACGTTGTCAATCTTAGTCTAATTTGTATTTGTGTTTTACAAAACAACCTACATTGACGTTGAATTAAAAAAGCAAAATTATATCGCATAATCGACATAATTAAAATAAAAACATCAAATAAAATATCAACCTCATAATTCCTTGTATCCAATTTTGGTTACTAAAACAAAATATGTTTGTCTACTCGATTTAAGTTGGTAAGATGAAAATGGCGCGTTAATAAGGTCGCTTGGAATTCATCGGTTTATGTGAAAGTACTTGACATGATGCATACATTGGTTTGTGTGACAATACTTTTTTACACTCCTCAAAGCGGTAAAGATTTGCATTTGACTTGTAAATAAATGTAGGGGCCCTAAATGTAGAGTTATTGTTGGGCTTCGATGTGATAGTGGGCATTACTTTTTTACACTTATATTACAAATTATTTTAAAAAAATGTAAGTCGTAAATATAAGCACGTGATTTTCCTTCTTTCTTGTACTTGACACGATAATGTATACTTGAAATTTGTTTTGTAAATTTGATGTATCCATTGCTAGCGTCTATGAAACCCACTAGTTGTTTTCAACCCGCGCTAGCGACTTCCTCTTAATGTACCACATGAAATTTGTTTTGTAAATTTTAGATATCCATTGCTAGCGTCTATGAAACCACTTGCCTTTGGTTGTCAATGCCTTTGCCGATAATATATACTTGGTTTTGATGTATCGATAATATATACTTGGGGTAATGCTGTTTTGTAAATATGATGTATCCTTTGCTATACTTTATCAAACCACTTCTAGTGGTTTGAAATCTCTGCTAACAATTTCATGGTAATGCATACTTCAAGGTGTGTTTTGTAAATTTGATGCAAACTTATTTTTCCCCAAATAGCGCCGGTTGAAGTAATTGATCTTCAAATCACTTCAATTGACGCTCCACATAAACCTAACCAATCAATGGTAATTTCAAAATACCACATCTTATTCCATAAAACTCACAAAGCTAAAGTTCTAAAGAGAAGAGATTGAAGTAAAATTGTTCATTCATTCATTCATGAAGCAGTTCTGACTTACAACTTACAAAACCAATCAACTTCAAATGCAACTACAAATCCAAAGTGCTATACATGATCTCCTACTAATATTTCTACTACTACTAAACCTAATCTAGTGCATATCATCATTCCAACATCTAAAGCGGTGAAGATGAGCATATTTGCTCGCATCTATCACACTAAATCTTTGGTTGCGTTTGTGAAGTCTGCATAACCACCCATTCGTTCTATCCCGATGGTGGAGCTACAAGACTTCTATAACGAAGATGCTAAGGGTCAAAAGTATGAAGGATGGATTGATGAAAGCGTTGATGATGGAGAAAATAAAGGTCTCCTTTGTGCTTCCTCCATGTATTTCAACCAAAATGCAACCCATCCACCCTTCCTAGCATTTCTTCTATGCGATGTGTGTTGATGCACCAAATCCGGTGCGGGAAGACCAAGCACCACCTTTCCACCCATAGGAAGTGGCGGATTGCTTGCTCGAGGCTGCATTGAGGCGAGGTCTTTGGAGGTTGGGAGTAAGATGTTCCCTCCTTATAGTAGTCATCGGAATCATCGGCGAGATACACTTGGATTCTCTACACTATCATCTTGATGATGGGAGAAAAGGTGATTTTTAGGTAGAGGATCATAAGGATATGGAAAGAAGCGAAGGAAATCCTTTGGATGATGATGATGATGATGATGGAGAAGAGGTTCGATTTACAACCTCGGTTTAGTATTCATGGTTTTAGTGGTGAATTATGGTTTATGGCATTTTGGGGTTTGTGGTAGAATTTAGGGTTTGTGAAGAAGATTTGGGGATATTGTGAAGAGATAAGTGTGCATTGGGGTTACATTATATAGGCGGGTGCAAGGTTTAAGGCAACTTAATATGAGTTTGGTGGCACGGTAACACTCAATATATTTAGGGTGCGTTTAGTTGGTGGAAAACAATTTCTCTTATTTTCTATCTCTAGTTTTGTAAAAATTTGGAAGGAGAATTAATCTCCACAAAACACTTGAAAATATAAACGCGTTTAGTTGATGTTTCTATTTTACATTTTGAAGAAAGGGAGGGAGGTTGAGGGTTACAAAGGAAAACAAGGAAAACAACTAAAATTTGTTTTGTAATTTTCCTTGTTAAGTTAGGAAATAGAGTTTGTGTTTTGCAAAACATTTTGGTGGAAAGCGTTAATTTGAGCGCGATCTCTGTGTTCCTTGTTTTCCACAAAACATTTTGTGAAAAACAAGGGTGTTTTCCTCAACTAAGCATAACCTTACCGTCGCAATCTCTTCTCTTTTGATTGGGTTTTGTGTTTTACAAAACAACCTACATTGACGTTGAATTAAAAAGCAAAATTATATCGCATAATCGACATAATTAAAATAAAAACATAAAATAAAATATCAACCTCATAATTCCTTGTATCCAATTTTGGTTACTAAAACAAAATATGTTTGTCTACTCGGTTTAAGTTGGTAAGATGAAAATGGCGCGTTAATAAGGTCGCTTGGAATTCATCGGTTTATGTGAAAGTACTTGACATGATGCATACATTGGTTTGTGTGACAATACTTTTTACACTTCTCAAAGCGGAAAAGATTTGCATTTGATTTGTAAATAAATGTAGGGGCCCTAAATGTAGAGTTATTGTTGGGCTTGATGGGATAGTGGGCGATACTTTTTACGAGTTTTTATTGGACCATTGTAATTTTAAAATCTATTTAACAAAATGAGTACTTTCAAATATATTTAAGGAAGTGTGGTATGCTTTAAAATTCTAACTTAAAACCATCTTTTAAAGAGCTACGTTTATACACAATCAATAATCAACAATAGTTTATCAAATTATGTAGGTTGTTGAACAAATTTTATGCGCCATTAATATATAGAGAAAAATTTGTAAGCGATTTGACCAACAAGCTATAGTTGTATATATAAAATGTGTTACGGTTAAAAATGTATATACTTGTCATCGTTTGTACCTTGGGTGTATCATTGTTCGAATCCGATTATTTCGTCACCTTTTCAAATTTTGATTCGATTCCAAAAATCGTTATTCGATACCAAAAACTTGAATCGCTACACAAAAATAACCAAAAATTTTGGGTATCGAATCACGTATTTTGGAATCGAATCAAGTATTTTAAGAATCGATCATAAAATAATCAAAATTCAAAAAATGTGTATGGAATAATCGGATTGAATAATGATACACAACTAAATAATGATAAATATAATACACTTTTAAACAATTAGCTAATTTATAAGCGTATTCTTTTGGTTTGACGATAAAGTGATGCCTCAAAAGGCAACCTAGCATCATTTGTTTGAAGCTTGTAAAATCGTTTACAAATTTTTTCTCTATATATTAATGGTGTACAAAATTTCTTTGTTAGCAACCTACATATTTTGATAAGCGGTGTTGATTATTGTTTGTGTATAAATGTAACTCTTAAAAAATGGTTTACGAGTTAGAATTTTAAAGCATGCCATACTTCCTTAATTATATTTGAAAGTACTCATTTTATTAAATAAATTTTAGAATTACGATGGTTCAATAAAAACTCCTTTTACTTATATTACAAATTATTTTAAAAAATGTAAGTCGTAAATATAAGCACGTGATTTTCCTTCTTTCTTGTACTTGACACGATAATGTACCACATGAAACCCATTTGTTTTTTGTAAATTTTAGATATCCTTTGCTAGCGTCTATGAAACCCACGATAGTGGTCTTCAACCCGGCGCTAGCGACTTCCTCTTAATGTACCACATGAAATTTGTTTTGTAAATTTTAGATATCCTTTGCTAGCGTCTATGAAACCCACGATAGTGGTCTTGACCCGGCGCTAGCGACTTCCTCTTAATGTACCACATGGGGGCTTGTTTTGTAAATTTTAGATATCCTTTGCTAGCGTCTATGAAACCCACGCTAGTGGTCTTCAACCCGCGCTAGCGACTTCCTCTTAATGTACCACATGCGGGGCTTTTTTGTAAATTTTATGTGAAAGTACTTGACATGATGCATACATTGGTTTGTGTGACAATACTTTTTAGTTTGACCTCAAAGCGGAAAAGATTTGCATTTGACTTGTAAATAAATGTAGGGGCCCTAAATGTAGAGTTATTGTTGGGCTTCGATGTGATAGTGGGCGATAATAGATAAGAAGAAAAAGGCGCTTTAAAAATGTCGCTCGAAATATATTGGATTACGTGATAGTACTATTAAACACATGTCTTATTGCATATATATTTTGGGTACCAAAATGTCTTTTACATATAAACATCATACTTTCTTCTACATACTTGGGTGATATACATGCTTATAAAATATCGCTCAACAATTTAAAATAAAGGAACTAAACTAAATAAAGACATATAAAAGTAGCCCACTTAAATACAATTGTCGAATATACAATTTAGCAATACAACTATTGTGAGTCCATGCACGTTTGCAATACGTTTAAACACGTCTCCTCAAGTAAACCTGTCAAATTAAAGAGAAACAAAGGTTCAACATTTCCTCAAGTAAACAAATTCATCAAGTAGTGTAGTATACTTATTTTGGTTCAAGTTGGCTATCAAATCAAATCAATATGGCTTATAAGTCAAAATGCCATAATAACTATGCGTGGCTATCATATCAAGACCTTATAACTAATATAAAAACACACATAAACCAAAGGGCTATCTTAACTGCTGTTTTGTTAAAAAAAAAAAAAAAAAAAAAAACAAAAAAGAAACCAAAAGAAAAAATGACTACAAAAATGCCTTTACGCGGGGAGTTAGGCTGCTGCTGCTGGTTCTAGTCTCGTTAGAGACATGATGGTGGAGAAGTTTAGTAGGGAGGTTCTTTGTCACTAGGGTGAATGACGAAATTAACCAAAAAGCCCAAGATATTAGGTCTCGTGTTCTGAGAGGATTTCGTGATTGCGAGTTGGAGCTTTTGTATCCCTTTGATTCATGTGTGCAAAGTATTTCACAGTTGAATATTTTGCAAAATGAAGATTTGGCGGAACATTGCTAACATGTTGGTGAAGGTTGTGAACAAGCGAGCGAACAAGGGAGCTTATGTCATTCATTGAAAAGCTCAGTGTATGGTGTCTTGAGCTGGTTTCTTCATATATGTTTTGAGTTTAGTATATGGTTAGGAATGTATGATGTTTATTTTTACGCTTATGGATGTTCTATAAACCAATTAAGGTTAATTTTGTTGGATATATATGCACTTACTTATTTATGTTTGTCTAAGTACTTTTGTGGGAACATACGTGTTATAACATGCTCAGTTGATATCTTTGGCTTGTAGCGTAGTGTTGAAAACATAACCTACACCATCAAAAAAGTATAATCGATATGGATCGTGTCGTGGTAAGTGTGATATGAATTAATTGGTAACTTTAGCACACGGGTAAAATATAAGTGTCTGCTATAAACAAAATCCCAAAAAAAAAAAAAAAAAAAAAAAAAAAAAAAGCGATATTCACGGGGCGCTAAATGCTACTTTGTGACACATATATCGCTGGTTTATTAGATGTATGTGTCACAAAGTAGAATCTAACGACTCGAAATAGCGTTGATTTGATTTTTTATTTTTTTTTTTTTTTGCACCACCTTATTTTTTTATCGATCGCTTTGCAAAGGCTTTATCTTGCTCTTCAATGAAAACCAACTTACGCAACCTTAGGCTTAGCAACTACATCCCTATGGCTATGAGACATATCGACATCAACATCAATAAGGACGCTTGCTTCTTCTTGACAATAAGCTCATCATATGTCATATTGCTTGCATCTTTTAATCTTCTTCCATGTATAATCAATTTGGTTGTATAATCATCTTGAGAATCACAAAAGTTAAGATTTTGATAATAAAAATCAAATAAGTTTTGGGGATTATGTGCCATATACATCATCAACTTCCCATATCGATCGGCAAGGTCATACATGGCGGCCGCATCCTATCGCACTCTATTAGTTTCAATCCTACCTCTAATTGACATTGTGGTAAGCAGAAAAACAACGAATGGAAATTTAGCTCGATATGTTCTTTGAGCGGCACATACTATTATAGTCCACCTTCCTATCCTTGGACAAACTCAATAAAAACACCCCATTTTCATACCTCAGCGGTTGGAAATAAAACTCCCCAAAGATGAGCGTCAAGCAGTGCGAGGATCGAACTCCAAATAGGTGCCATCACATTACGGGAACACGTAAAATACAATACTTTAAAAAGTAAAAATAATTTGAAATGTAAACCCTAATTAGGTTCGAATATTGAAACATTAAATATAGGCAAAATTGATATGGGGACCATGACAATAAAGTATGATGAACCTTCGCACAATTCAATTTTAATAATCGAGCAACAGCGGTTGTATTAGATTATTAAGAAGATAGGGTTACAGTGGGTAGGAAGTGAATGTGGGAACAAAAGATAAAAGACAAACTATTAGCGTATCATAAATCGCTAAATTGAAAAAGCGCTTTTAAAAAGTTGCTCAGAATATTTTGGGATATGTGATAGTACATTACAGTTGTCGTATAAATGTATGCAATAAATATTTCCCCTAAAAGCAACAACCGTTTGGTCAATAAATATAAAAAAAAAAAAAAAAAAAAAAAAAAAAAAAATAAACATTTTCAAAACAATTTTTACCGCTCTATAAATACCAACTTCACCTGAAACACATTTTTTAACACACAATTTCAAACAATTGAAGATCAAAATACTTCCCACAAGATTTAATATGGCTTGCCGTCTCCCCATTACATTGAAGATATGCAAGTGTCGTTCAAAATCAATGCAATATCGACGATGCGGCTCGAAAAAGCGCTATTATAAGCGTCATCAAATTGTTTGACCGAGCAAAGGGAAAAGGAACAAATGAGACAAAACTACGGTTTGCAGCGACATTACCATTGAAAGAAAAGGCATCATCGACAAATTTTTGAAAGATCAAGCACGCAAAGATCGCGAGGTTCTTGACAACTTGTGGCGGTGTGTTTCAATATAACGAACAACGCCGACACCAAAATAAGTTGGAGCTATCGGAGAACAAAGGCGATGGTGTAGAGCGATCTTTGTAGGCGAGGAAGATTTGGCTCGGTTGGAGGGATTTGCTCGTTCTCGTACTCCGTCGTATGACTACGCATGCGGGGAGCATTACGATTAGATTTATGATTTACGTATTTGGATTGTTTTATTTAGCATTGTAACATTTTAATTATTAATGAAATTTTAGTTTATGTTAAAATGATTTTAAAATAAATGATTTTAAAACAAGCGATGGTTAAACAACGATATTAGCGATGGTTTAATTCTAGCGATGGTTTAATCCAAGCATTGGATTCATTCTTAGCGATGGTTTCATCAACTCTAGCGGTGTTTCTTCAACTCTAGCGATGGTTTAATTCAAGCATTGGTATCATTCTTACGGCGGTGGTTTCATCAACTCTAGCGGTGGTTTGAAATGTCCTAGCGGTGGATACACCAACGACACTCCAATCATTGACCAAGATTCGTCTACCAAAAGTAGTGGAAAAATAGTGATATTATGAACTAATATGAAGGATTACAACATAATGGTTGTGTTGTGAAAGTCCTACTTACCATAAAGTGTTAAAATTTGTAACATCTAAGCAGTCCAATCGAATACAAGTATATACACTCTTTAACCACTTGAAAAGTTTGTTCATGTAACCCAACAAAATATATAGAAAATGTCATAACAATCTACATACATTAAATTTAACCTTATCGATTTCCTAACAAATATGGAAAGCAGGATACACCAAACCATCATAAGACTCTACATACATGAACTTAAACCTTATCATCTTTCCATGCTCAAACTCACAATCTTCAAAAAGTAGGTCCGGTCACCTAATGCATTAACATGATTCACCGGAATGGATTGTCTCTATGATACTCAATCGAATTTGCATCATGTATTCGACTTCATCATTCCTAAAAGTGCATTTTGATAAAAATGCATAGGATGATCTGAAGAAAATGGTTTGGAATATCACGGTGTGCAACAATTACAAAATTATATATAATTACATAAATGCATAGACAACAAAGTGCACACAAAACACAAACTTACAAGTTTACATAACGGAAGAATTTGATGAACCTTACATAAAAGACATCGGTTCGCTCACCAAAATGATCAAGGTGACCAATCCATTGGCAAATGTGTTGCATTCGCTCATCACTGTTTCAAAAATATCAAAATAAATCTTAAAGATAAATGCTATGATATTATTGAATATGATTATGAGATTTCAAGCCTACCTCCATCTTAGTTATCAAGATCATTTTGTGGAAAAAACAATTCGTCACACCAAAGCGCCTGTATCTTTGCCCCACCTTGAAACCAAACACGGTTATATTCAACCTATTCTTTGCCAATTTAGTAAAAACAATAACATCGCCAAATTCAATATCGGAATATTGAAGAAGCGATCGACCACATCTCATCATCCATAACATACAAAACACGAGGATCATGACCTCGTTCATAGCCCCAGTAACATCCGCATTAAACTCCATTCCTTGACAACAACAACAACGATTACCACATGACCCAATACCATCTAGAAAATTACAGGCAATATAAAAAACACCATCTGGCGATTAACAATTATAACATACGGTACCAAAATACGTATTCTTAAATAAGCGTAAACAAAAATGAGTTGTTATAAATAACTTTGTGGAAATTGAGGGTATGGCGGTAGAGAACTACGAAACCTTATATGGCGACTTTCTACACCGCATAATCCTCAACTTCCAACCCTTTAGAATCATAGCGATGCGTAAAAGAGTCATCACCTTCTTGAACAAAGTGTAACATTTGAACATCCGTATACATGTTTTCATGAACAAATTCTACCCATTTGTTACCTACAATCCTAATGGGACCTCTAGCGACCAATAATCCTTACTTTCTTCCGTTGTCTTTGTATTCGGTTAAATAGAAATAGCGATTCCCATTGAAAGCACGGTCGACCGTCGAGGAAGCTCGAAAACCCGGGTAAAATTTACATTTGGTCGCACCACAAACTCGATGGCCATGATTACCTTATAAACAATTACAAGCATGTAAAGGTTAGTTAATGCTAAAATTTTGATGATGAATATTCAAACATAAAAGGCGGTCAATATTGATATGGGGACCATCACAATAAAGGATCACGAACCTTGACGGTTGCCCAAAATAGCTAAAAGATAAGGTTTTAGTGTTTCATAAATCGCTTTAAAAAGTCGCTCATACTATATCGGTTAAAAATAAACATCTATTATCCCGCAAAATAATTTTCCGCCTAAACACAAGTCAACAAAATAAGCATAAATCTGATCAATTCTATAGTCCACATACAACAATTCACAATGGCTTTGAACTTATACGGAAAAGGTAATTGTGAACAAGTGCCAAACAAGAAGAGGATCTTGATGACAATTTGATAGCACACATACAACAATCCACAATGGCTTTGAACTTATACGGAAAAGCTAATTGTGAACAAGTGCCAAGCAGGAAGAGGATCTTGATGACAATTTGATGGCACACATACAACAATCCACAATGGCTTTAGATTTTTACGAGAAGAAAAACTAGATGGTGATATTACGTGTAAGGAGAACCAAGATGGCATTACACCAGAAAAAGTTAGGGCAGTGGCAAAAAGGATTAAAGAACTGGAAGAGTACTTTGAAAAACTCAAGGAAAGGAAATCAACTGAAGAAGGATGTGGTTCTAGCAGTATTGTTTGAATGGATGTAATAGTTCAATAATAAATGTTATGAGTCTAAATTTTAACAATGTAATGGTTGTGTGGAAAATCTTATCTATGAAACAATTTATTGAGATGATTGTTGTAGTTTTGTTATCGAGATAGTTGTCTTGATAGACATCGACATATTTAATCATAATAATTGCAATGTAACATACACATGGTAGTAGAAGCATCATCACATACTAGTTTGTAACATACACTAACAAGCCTTCACCACATCTTGAAAATAAATTGTTTCATCATGATGACTAGTTAGTGTAGTTTGTAACATACACTAACTAGTCATCATGCAAATTGTTTAACGGTACATACCACCACGGAAGATCAAATAACTACCACATGGTAGCCTTCATAATACCTTGAATTACTTGGATCGAGAAGAAATTTGGGTATGACATGGAACCATCGGTGTGGAATCTGCAACTATCACTTGATCATTAACCAAGCGATTGCCTCATCACCCTTCATATCATCAGTTGATTACTACCAACTTCTTCAAATTCATCAAATAATCTCCTAGATTTCAAGGTACCGGTTCAAAAGCGACTTTTCTTGGACACATATTGAACTACGGTTGAGCTTCCAAGCTGTAGGAAGGCCATCAATGTCATTAAAAACCTCTTACACTTTAAAGGGCTGTTTTGAATAGATGGGAGTAAACTAGTAGAATGTGGATCACGAAGGTCATGATTATCGGCTGACCTCAAAGTCGTTCAAAGGTTCTTACCTCTTAACGGACTAACCTCGAACCCGCGTTCGTTTGACAAACACTTTCGATAACGGTGGAGTTACGTGTCCAAGAATCTTCAAAGTCATCCGACACATAAGGTCGGATTGTAGTCCTAAACAAGGAGGAATGTATTCAAGGTCATTATTACCACCAAATTCGGACTTTCCTCTGAATAAACTAGCTTCAACAAAGGCTTGATATAAGGTGTCCTAAGGTAGGTGGTGAATTTTTTCCTCTTCTTCCCATGCCATTAGTTCTTCAAGCGACAGACGATCGACATCTTTTTTTCTTTTCGTGACTTTTAATTTTAAGCGTCGGATCATCGTCGAGGAATCAAAAGACAAGTTCTTGTGATAGTAAGTAACTAAATGAACACATGGTGATGACAAACATAGATCTCAACTAGACCATGGAGCTCGACCATGTGTCTGATTTCTTGACATCATTATCATCTTCTACAAGGTCAACCCTTGCTCCGGACTACTACTTGGAAGACAAAATACCAAGCCCAAATATCCTCCTTAATTTCTTTCAACGACATGTCACATATTTGAGAATCGATAACCTACTCAACCTAGGTAACCTCAAATGTAAAACATCTCCACCTAAATAACTTAAGGGTAAAAAAAAAGCGCGCCATGATAAACATCAAACCCAAGATCTTGTTGTTTCGGACATTACGTGTAACAATGGATATAATTGACAAAACAAAATCCTTGTTGAATAAAATTTAATAGAGAAAAAGTAAATGGACAAACTTACGACCATTCTTGATACCATAATTCATATGACCCTTTGATTACGTGTTTTACGATGCCATATTTAGTAGAAGTCGAAAAGCAGAAAATATATAAGATAAAATATGGGGTAGTTTTGGTTAGTAGGTACAAAATATACAAAAGGTACAAAATAGTGAGCAGTTAAAAGTGTCTAAAAAGTACATTCTGACCATACTCAAATGATATATCTAAGATATAGTCAAACTCTCCCAAAAAAGTCGCCTAGTGTGTAATGTTGAGTAATGCATACCGAATGGACGATGCTTGTAAACTAGCATGCATGGGTTTGGCCTACTTTGTATATATATAATTTGGTGTGTGTTTAATATAGTTTGATGCTTATTTTATAGAAAAATATTACTAGTAAACAAATTTGCAACGTCACTACCTAAGCTTGAACACAAGTATAATACAATATGTTCAATACAAAACCATTCAAGGGAGCATATGGTTATCAATTTGTTTCAAGTAATACATCAACAAAAATAGAACATAGCTAAACACAAACACGGTGTTTAAAAAAAAACTAGCCATTTGTTCACGGTATGAAAGCGCGACTGAATCGATCCTTCACATCAATGGTAGACCAAAAGCCAGCGGTATAAAAAATACATACCCAAATACCACAATCACCAAATATCCGGCTGCTTGGTACTTGTTCGTGATAGTAAATGTAATGAAATAACTAGCGGATCAATGCCTTTCTTCTCAAATACTTGCGCTTGTGCTAGGACCTCGGTAATTGTAGGCTGTGGACAAAAGTAGCCTTGTCTTAAAAAACTAATGTTTTAAAAGGCGGTTAAGCGGTTATGTATTAATTCTTATGACATATGAATAAATAGCCAAACACATAAACACTCCTCGGTTTGATATAAAACTCTCGCCATTCCTCTTCAAAAGTTTGACCGCTATCATAAAGGTAACAATGCGGTGTCTATCTCCAAGCGGGCAACAAACCAATGGCGTCGGTTTCATTAATCGGCATGAAAACCTACAACGTTTGGGTCACAAACATAATATCAATATATGGCAAAAGCTAATCGGCATTATTAATCGGCATGTATATATATATCGTTACTTACGTGCTTAACGTCGGACCATGGAATAGAGTATCTTTCACCATTAGCATACCACAGCGGCAAAGAATTTTGTAACGATTGAACAAAATAGCTACTAACCATCGCCCAATTAGCCGTGTCGGGCCTAACATGCCAAAGGTAATTAACCCACAACTCTATGTCTTTGTAAATTTGAAACATGAATGAGTGTGATAAACTTTATAAGAAATCATTTACGTATATACGGTTGTATGAGTACTTGCCTCATCCCTTAGCCAACCTTTCCTAGGCGGGTCTAAGCAAACCAAACTTTCCCAAAACCTTCTATCCACACACATCGTCACACCAAGGAAACTTGCGGTTAAGTGGTCCTATTTGTCCAAGAAATTCATCAAATTCATTTGTAAAATGAACTCTGTTGTGACATTGGTGCGGCGTGCAAGATCTAGTATATGAAACAATTAAACTTATAATCATTTGTCATTAACAAGATATATTTTAAAGGTTGTCAAAGTATTTTCATACCTCAACCCAGGCGTGACAAATTTAAGTTTTCACTCATATCTGGATCGGGTAAGCTAGAGCATCGTCTTTTCTTTTCGGCATATGCATTGGTCCAATAATCTGAATTAGCTTCACCGACGTTGTTCACTCCTCTTGGAAGCGCAAAGCAGCTCTCTTGGCTTTCATATGATCGAGTTCATGATTGCTTCTCCCTTTTCTTTCGTTCATTTTCATCTGCAACCTCTTTTCCTCTTCCTCATTATCAACTTGTCCTCTTCCATCCTCAACCTCTTCTCTTGTTGCATCAATCTTTGCTCTTTTAACGGGCACTTTCTAATTCTTCATGTCGCAACATTAATTCTTCTTGGATAATAAATTCTGTCGGTTTATAAATAACCTATCATTATGATATGTTATGCTACGGAAAGAGTTTTACACTTGTTTCTTGATTTTGTACATTACCTTTGCAAGATCGTCATCGGAAAATTCATCTAGCAGTGATGAACTAGTATCAATGCTTGGTGACTTGACTCAAACAAGTCAAGAAAATCATGATTAAGCTCATCACAAAGCGTGCACTAAGATGCGTAGATCATTACATAACTCAATTTCTCCTAAGAATGAAAATAAGTATTTATAAAAGGATATATCTGAAGATAATGGATACTTGAAGAAATTTTTTGTAAATTTAGTGTATCCTTTGCTAGAGTATATGAAACCACTTGCTAGAGGTTTTCAATCCTTGCTAGCGGTTTCACGATAATACTTGAAGGCGGTTTTGTAAATTTCGTGTATCCTTTGCTAGCGTATATGAAACCACTGCTAGTGGTTTTCAATCAGCTAGCTAGCGAAACCCTTTGCTTCTTCACGATAATACTTGAAGGCGGTTTTGTAAAGTTCGTGTATCCTTTGCTAGAGTATATGAAACCCTTGCTGGGGTTTTCAATCCCTTGCTAACGACTTCACGATAATACTTGAAGGCGGTTTTTGTAAATTCGTGTATCCTTTGCTAGAGTATGAAAGCACGCTAGTGGTTTTCAATCCTTTGCTAGCGACTTCACGATAATGTCAAAGTATATATCGATAAAAAAGAAGGATATATTACCCATTTCTTTCTCGAGCAAGAACACGAAAAAGGGCGTATATTATTATCGATATTCGTGTGATTATTGATGGGTATATGAGTTTGAACAAATGCTTAAATAACACGAATAATTGTCTCAAGTTTGAACAAGCGCTTATTTAACTCTGTAATAACACGATCACGTGTTATCTTGATCTCTATTATCTTGCTCTCACTCCTGCGTATAATAGGTAAATGTTTCCTTCGGTCTTGCCACGTTTGCGTCTTTGCGGCCATCTTCTTCAACCACTCGTCGTAGAGATGTGTTGTTTTCAGTGGAGTTCTAGGTATGTAATCATGGAAAAATGCGTAAACTTTATATACCAATCGGATCTCCTCTCGGCAATTGTCGGTGTCGGTTCTTTAACGAGTTGAATCCTTAAAAACAAATAATAATGTTCAATAAAAGATTGCATTAATGTAGAAAAAAGATTGCATTAATAAGAAAATTTTATATATTACTTTTACCTTTCAAAAAGAAACTTATAATCGGATCTTTTGAAGGGTGTATTCTTTGACCACGCTACTCCTCTTGGCATAATATCGGGAACTTTATTCCACCATAGAATGCTTCTTTCAAAAGACTCGATATCCAAATCTATCTGGTTTTGGAATTTCAATAAAAATAATAGCATAAAATATTGATACACAAAATGAATCCGGTTTATATTGATATATAAAATATTAACCTTGAAAGCCCAAACGAATCTGACGGTGTATAGGTTGGAACAAACTTGTGGTCTTTGTTAATACCTTGAAGGAAATCCCACTTGTGTTTATCGCAACATCAAAATTTCATCATACAAATGCCTCCAAATATGCTCTCCCATGGAAAGGCATCCCAATCATCTAGGTTTTCAACTAATCGCATGAGAGAAACATCAACTTCACAACCAATAATCGCCCATGAAGATAACCTCCAAAGCTAACAATAGACAAAGGCGTCTTGCATCTTAAATGCATATGATACCAAATGCCTCTTCATCCTCAATTAGGCCAAGAATATCTAAGTTTGTAATTTTTGAACACGAATGTTTTGGGAAAACCCTTGACATAAAATTGATGTGTCGGATCCATATTTTCAAAACTTACTTTTCCAAAATTAAAACCGGTGATAGCGAAAACTACGGGCGACCGAAATGAAGGGGCGGTCATCAATATAATATACAATCGGCATATCATAATGGTTTTCATTCGGATAACATTGTTTTGTAAAACATAATCTATCATATGTGCTTCGTGGTCAAAATAAGAAAGGTCCAACCATTTACGAAACAAGTTTCCTAAACAACTTCCTTGATTTTTATCCAACTTGGATTTTATTAAAGAAAAGTAGTTTGGTTTACTTGATGATGATTTTAGCCTCATATTCCTACAAATGAAAAAATAAAATAAATAAATAAATAAATAAATAAATAAATAAAATAAAAATACTCTACTTAATAACATATAAGGGAGTAACAAAGCGCATTCGATCATCCAAGCCTCACACTACAATTTTGTAACAAATGCCAAGTATACTTTCAAAAGGTAGAACAACAAAGAATCACATCTCGGACACGGATAAATTACAAACCCAAACACAATTTTGTAACCTAAACATAATTGTTGTTGCAAAACTACTATTAAACATGATTAATTTCAAATAAATAAGGGAAAAACAAATATCTGAACAATTTATATATATAAACATAAAAAACATACCGAATCTGAAACATTTTTTTGCGAGTTTCGAGAAGGCGATGTTCTTGACTTGTAGGAGTAATTTTGTAATGGGGTGTAATGTATGTGTTATTCTAATTCATTGGTTAGGAAAGATATGTGATAAGTAAAAGTATTTTTACCGTGGTGTAAAATTGGGAAAAAGTACAAAACTACTATTTGGCCAAAAACCGCTAAAATTAATTAAGCTTAAGTCGCTCGACATTGGGAAGGAGCAAAAGGAATAAAATATTACTTTTAAAGTTTGACTTTTTCTCGAAAATATCAAAAAAAAATCGCGAATCTTAAAAAGTCGCGGATATTAGTCGACTAAAATTCATAGATACGAAAATGATTGGACTCGAAAAGCTGTCGGGACACGTGTCACTATTACATTGGAAGGATAAAGTCATGAGTCTCAAAGTTTATTTTGGAAATACCCAAACTTTTTCCTAAAAGTGATGACACCTTAATGAAAAATGCATTCTTAGAATTTTCAACAACAACAATTACAACTTTTGTAGCAAGATTTCATCTTTTACGGTGTAATCTTGAGTTATTTTTAGAAGGGAGGAGAAGAAAAGAGATAGTGGAGAAAAGAAAGGGGGAGTATGGGAAGAAAGGGAAAGAATTTATAATATGTTATTGAGTTTAATTCTTGCATAATCGGTTCAAAAGTGTCAGGAAGATTTTTGAATAAAAAAACCTCAATTCTTTCTTCTAGCTCCTTCCTCTTCTTTTCCTTTCTTCTCTAAAAATTTTAAAAACACATTTTTTTCATTTTCTTTCATTTTTTTAAAATTAATCTTAAGAACACAAATTTCAGTGAACTTTGGTGTGCGTATCTACATAGCTTTATATGATTTTTTTTGGACAACTACTTTTTTATATAATAAGCCTTTTCACAAAACATCAAACATACAATTGGTGTTTACATACTTTAGCTTCGTCCCTACACTCTTGGCTACAAAACAATGCTTCCGACCCTTAAATCCCGAGCCACTAACAACATTCGTAAAACAATGGGTTTAGTAGTATAGACAAAACTCTATAGTAACAGAATGTGCAGTTTAGGTGTGGATATTAGCATCATGTTGGTGGTCCTATCTCTTCACAAGGAATTGACAGATTTCATAATCCTTTCTTCCTTTCCTTTTGCTCGCTCATAATCCGAGTTGAGTTGTGGTGGTGATAATTTGAAATGGTGAATGAAATGAGGGATGGAAGTTAGGTGAGATTGTTAAGAATATGATTATAGGTGTGTTGTTTTAGAAAGATGAAAGTTAGGTGTGATGGTGGCCGGAAGTGATGGTAGAGTTGGTGGCCGAAGACGGTGATGATGCTGGTTAAGAAGATGAAGGGTATAAAGGTCTTTTCATTAAAAAAGACATTTATTAAACTTAACGCATGTAAATTTTTCTCAAATTCAAATTTTCTATTGATTGGTAAATCTAAATAACAAAGCAAAAGAAAAGAGAAAGACTAGACTTTGAAAATTTTATAAGAAAATTCTCACACACACGTGTCAAATGAGATGGACCAATCATGTTGCATTATGGCTTTATCATTCATGTTTAGCACACTCTGTATTTACTTGACACATGTGTATGTGAAATTAATTGTGATTTTTTTTATATAGTATATATCAAAAAAAAAAAAAAAAAAAAAAACAACGACATGAACACTGATTCGCTCCCGAACGGTCAAGTTTTCACACATGGCCGGCCACTTGTGAATGGCCGGCCGTAAGGAACTTAAAGCGGTTCGAGCGAATGCAATGAAGATCGTGGAGTATAGTGTTTCCGGTCGTTATGTCCCAAATGAATATGCAATGAATCACCAA
Organism: Chrysanthemum lavandulifolium; assembly: GCA_022545495.1. Taxonomy (NCBI): domain Eukaryota; kingdom Viridiplantae; phylum Streptophyta; class Magnoliopsida; order Asterales; family Asteraceae; genus Chrysanthemum; species Chrysanthemum lavandulifolium. The sequence continues at coordinate 111,037,286 of CM040245.1, read as the reverse complement.
ACGGATAGTGATCGAGAGATTTGAACAGAAAAATGGGATTGTGATTATTATAACTACAGAAAAAGTCTACAAATTACAACGGCTTAAATGCAAATTAAAGAGAATTAAAAAGATAAAAAATATTAAATAAACGCTATCACTATTTGCAAAATGATGTTTTTGATTTTATGTTTTATAAAACTTAATTTAAAACTACGTTACGTACAAAAGAAAATATGAAACTGAAGCAGTATAAATCCTAAAAATATAAAAATGATATTTTTACAATCTTAAAGATAAAAGAAAATTTTTAGAAAAAGAAAATTATTTTTATAACTATTTAATTAATTATTATTAATTAAAAACTAATTTTAACTATTTAATAATAGCCTAAAATACAAGAAAATATGAAATAAAGTTAGAAAAATAAAATTATGACTTGGAAAAATCTAAAATAACAAAAAAGAATTTTCAAAACTATTTTTATATTTTTCTGATTATTTTTCTATTTTCTAGGAATTAAAAACTATTTAAAACTACTTAAATTGCTTAAAAATACAAATTTAACTAAGACAAATCTGGAAAAATATTTTTTTGACTTTTTATATTTATCTTAACCTAAGAAAAATGAAAAATTATTTTTTTGAAACTTTTCTTAATTATTTGTATTAAATGCTAATTAAAAAGTACCAAAAATTGATTAAAATGAAGAAAAATAGCAAACAGGCTTGGGAAAATCTGAAAATTTCAAGATAAGCCTAAAATAATATTGTGAAGCTGAGAAAAATATAAAAACAGAGGGTTGTGTGTAGGATTATGCAACTGCAGTGTAAAGTGCTTATGGATAAGCATTTGAAATAAGCTAATGAACACAATAAGCCACCCAACTGTAACAGAAGCAATAATATACTAAATGTACCCAAATGCAACTAAAAACAACAAGCCTTAACCTCTGGATTGCAACTTACACAGATTTGATTAGTTGAGCTTATATGCTAAAACAGCTTTTTGGGGCCTACTTTGAGCTTAAGCACAAGCTACCAAACTAGCTTAAAATGGAAAATGCAGTGGGAACTTGAAAAGACCTGGCCAAGAACTTATGAACCAAATATGAGCTTTGGACAAGCTCAAATGAGCTTGTTGCAAGGGTCAGAAGAATCTGTGCACACTCGCCAATCTTTGAGTGTGTGTCTGAAGATTCACAACCATTTTGACAAGCGCTTTTGGGCCTTATAAAAATTCAAAAATTCTATAAAATGATGTAAAGAAACTAGACCAAGTGAAGTTTTAAAGTCCCAAGTTTCACCGATTTTAACCCGAAATGAATCAATGATAAATCCTCTCGGTTGGGCTCAAACAGGTTTTACACTTTTGACTTTTAACAGCTTTGAAAAAGTTGACTTTTGTGAGATTTGCAATCAATCTTTTGACTGATTATGATGTAATATGATGAAATGAACTTGATCCAATCTATGTTTATGATATCTAAGCACAAAACAACCTTTTGATTTGCAAAAGATCCAACAGTAAGCAAGTTAAGACAGATTTTATGTGATGTTGACTATGGTGGGTTGCAGATGCAATTTTAAGACTTGAATGAGTTAATTTGAGCTAAACAAACCTAACACAACAAAGTTCTACCACTGAGTGAACCTAAAGATCAGTTAATGCAGCTGATCCAAACACTCTTTAAACCACTGATTTGCAATCAACACTAAGCTAAACACTGATTAAGCTATTATTAATGATCAAACTGAGTTTCATTAACCTAAATACCACTAATTAAACATGTATGAACTAGTTATAACTACAATTACAAGTTATGCATTGAAACTTTGTAAATCACTTACAAAAGGTCCCAGCCACTATGGCTTGCCATCAATCAAACCAGAACCTCTATCCTATATAAACCAACCCAAATCATTCAATTTCAACCCATTTCCATGCTGCATCAACCATTAACCATTTCCATTGCAATTTGAACCCAGTTTGACTTTCTTTGACCAATTTCCAAAACTGCTTGAAACTTGAATACAAACTTACAAAAAGCTATGAAAAGCTTGTATAAGCTTATTGGAACTGAGAAACAAGCTATTTGAAGCTTGGGTGTAAGAAATTTAAACCAAATATTCAACGAAGAAACACAAAAGTATGAATTTGAGATAAACTTTGAAACCGATGCTTAAAGTAGATTATATTGATAATTTAACTTGAGTTTGATACAAGACAACAAAATATTACATCTATTACACTTAATTAAAACCTTAGTATTAAAAACGAC